>JAHBCN010006365.1:0-40000 GCA_019359885.1 Listronotus oregonensis | reverse complement strand
ATCTGTTTGCAATCTTTAAAATTAACCACAAGAATTACCAAAAAAACAGAAAGATTTTGACTTTTTGATTTGCCAAGCTGGTCAGAAATATATTACAAACATATGCCAGACAAGTGAAGATAAGGCACGTCTACTTGCTCTTCAGGCCCCTGAAAGTAATGCTTGGATTAACACACTTCCATCTTCGTCCTTGGGAAAATTGTTGGATAACAAAACATATTTCCATCGCTCTCAGACTTGGTCTGCCTGTATGTGGAGAGCACACCTGCGTTTGCCGCAAAAATGCTGATATTTATGGCCTACAAGAGTTAAGCTGCAAAAAAAGCGCAGGGAGTTTTTCTAGACACAGTAGGATAAATGACATTATCAAGAGAGCTCTCATTTTTGCTAAAAATCCTTCTGTGTAAGAGCCACTTGGAGTTTGCAGAAGCGATGGAAAACGCGTAGATGGAATGACTTTAATTTCCTGGAAGTATGGAAAACAATTACTTTGGGACGCTACTTGCAGCCATACACTTGCAAAATCCTATCTGGACAAAACTTCTAATTTAATAGGTGCGGCTGCTCGTATTGCCGAGAATAAAAAAACATCTAAAATATAAAGAGCTTGAAGACCGCTTTATTTTTATTCCTTTTGCGGTTAAAATTTTTGGTCCTTTAAGTGATGAGGTTAAGGGTTTTATAAATGAAATTTGAAAAAAAAATACCATGCACCAAATCTCGAAGTTTCATTATCCAAAGAATTGGTTTAGCTGTGCAATGAGGTAATGCAGCATCGGTACTAGGTACAATCCAGGAAGACCTAGGACTTAATTATTTATTTAATTTTATAATATTGTTATTTGGTATTTATAACATTATATATTTAAATTTATTTTTATTATACTCTTAAAAAAAATTGTAACTATTGTACATTTTAAAAACCTTGTTTATGTTGCTTAACAAAAAACAGGCACCACTGTTTGTCGATCATTGACCGCCCATATTCGGGATCCTCTATATCTAACGATGCAAAACATAATTGCTAACTTTTCTTTCGCATCCCCTAAGTGTCCCTTTTGTATATCCACCCAGACTTTTAGTGAATATGAATGCATGCAATCAAATTGAAAAATTACTTGATCCACTTCGGTTCTTACAAGAGATGACTTGATTGCGGTGTTTTAATTCCGATTTGTAGGACTTTACAATAGGTAATGACAAGATACGTTTCCGATTCAAGAGGTATTTGGGTTTAAATATGTCATAATTACCGCCAGCCACGTTGAAAGCTCGGCTATCCAGTTCCATTTCTAATATTAAAGAGAAGGGTGTAATTTGCATTTAATGTATGGTTTGTGACAATTTTGAGTTTGTTTAATCAAAATCTGTTTGTATTCTGGTTTAGAAGCAGTGCAATTATTTTTGTTTTGTATAGATACCGAGTAATAATATACGTATATGTCAAAATAATGTAGCCTACTCTAGAAAAGTATTTTCTGCATCAAAACCGAGTACGTTACATTAAATAATTTTTTAGGGTATTAAATATTAATTAAAATTTTTTAAAAAATTATGATTTATTTAGAACCCTTTACAGAATTTATTTTTGTTAAAAATTCAACTTACAGTTTATTTTTCCACAAATTAGACAATTGTTGATTAACAAAACTGTCTCGAAATGTCGTCTTCATTGCACAGGGTCTTTGATTATATTTACATGGCATCTGGAGCCTTTGTTTTTGACGGTAAAAAAAATGTTTTAAATAAACATTGTAGGTTTTTTTTATATTTTCTTTTAAAATTATCAGTAAAAAAATATCGCATTAAAAAAATGAAGGTATATGAGCAACATCAACTTTTTTAACTGGTACACCCTGTATACTATGGGTAACAAAGAAAGATCTTTTTTTTTCTGATTTCAAATATATATACATTGATGATATTTACGTGAACAGTTTTTGAGATATTTTAGCTTAAATTATAAATAAATTATTAAAGAAAAAATCATATTAGTATTAAGAAAGCCATGAAAACAATAAAAATATTATGATAAATTTAACGTCTCAATATTGTAAAAGGTTGAAATTTATCATTTTATTAGGAATAATTTTCTTGTCGATAGAACCAAAAAAAAAATCGCTATTGTGCTTCTTTTAATGGTAACAATACTAATGTGACGACAGTGCAAAAGAAATATCACTTATTACATCCTTAACAACGGGTACCATCTATAGACAGTATTAAATAAAGGTTAAGAAAGTTTAGTGATCGAAAATGCTTATAAATAAATACTCGTTTTTTCCAGGATAATTATTATACTTTGGCCATACTCGTTTTTTCCAGGATAATTATTATACTTTTTCTATTAGCCTAGCACTAACTACTTTTAATAATTTTAGAAAATCATGAAATATCAATCTTGGATGCGGCATCTAAACTTAATGAAACAGATTATAAACGTTATTCAACTTTAAAATTTTATAAATTTCATCCTTACAAATTTATGTCCGTCCAGAATCTTTCTGAACAAAACATGCAGGACCGACCTGTGTATGTACTGGAAATAGCTAGGCTTATGCGGCAGGATCCAGAGTTTTTAAATAAAAGTCTGTTTACCGACGACTCTTTCTTCACTGTGGCAGGAATGTTTAATCGCAAGAATAAACATTATTGGTCCAAAGAACACCCTCATCAAATTTAGCAACATACCATTTTTATGGTTTTCATGGCTATCTTGATACTAATATGATTTTCTTTTTAATTTATTTATAATTTAAGCCAAAATATCTCAAAAATTGTTTACTCAAATATCATCAATGTATAAATATTTGAAATCAGAAATCTATATCTTTCGTTGTAGCCCATAATATACAGGGTGTTCCATTTAAAAAAGTTAAAGTTGCTCATATTTTTTTTATTTTTTAAATACAGTATTTTCGTACTGATAATTTCAAAAGATAATATAAAAAAAACCTACAATTTTTATATAAAACGTTTTTTACATTACAACATTACATTAAAAAATGTTTAAATAATATACATATACATTTTTCGCGACTTTAGTCCTGATTTTTTATTTTTTGTTAAAGTTTTAACAATATTATAAACAAAGAATTAAAATTTTTTAAACTTTTATGGAGTTATCTTGTTTATAATGTCTATAAGAAGAGCTTTACGAAGCGAAAAATTTATACGGCAATTATTTAAGCATTTTCTTAAATGTACAATGAGGACGACAGTTCAAAAAAAAATTGTTAATTGACAATTGCCTAACTTGTTAAAAAACTAACTTTAAGTTAAATTTTCAACGGGAATAAATTCTTTAAAGTGTTCTAAATACACCATTTTTTTAAAATAATTTTTCAGTTATTATTTAATACTTTTAAAACATATTTAGTGTGTTCTACTCGGTTTTGACGCCGGGCGCACAACCAAAAATGTCGCAAGGAGGCCCATTTTCAGCGTTAAATTAAAATTATTAATAATAAAGATCCCTCCTCTTTAAGAATCTATTTTGCAACTTCCGGTATCTCTTATGGTTTTTGAGTTATCAACAAAAATCAAAATCGCTTTTTTTTCGTTTTTTCTTAATAACAATTGCAATTTTTATTGGCAGAAAAAAATCTCTAAAATGCCTCTCTCAGATTTGCGAATGAGCTATCGCTTATATTTTTGGAAGCCTTCTAACTATATTTCGCAGGGAACACACTTTTCGACTAGACTAGTGGCAATTTATTGAGTTTATTTTTCAAGGAAAAAAGTAGTCATTAAAATTCATCAGTAAATTGCATACAATTTGTGACAAAATGTGATTAATTAAGGTTTTTTTTTTATTTTGGAACAAACCATGAAGGCTTGAAGCTTAAGTACCAACGTTTGTACCGTAGATATTTTAAATAAAATGCGGGTTGTTAATATAATACTTAAATATTTTAAGGTTTGAAGAAGAAAAAAAACCTTTGCGAAGTATGTTTCACTGTTTAAACTCATTAGAAATAAAAAAACGGACAAAGTGGAAAGTTTTTTTTTTTTTTTTTTGATGTGTATTTTTCAAGGAAAAAGTAGTCATTAAAATTCATCGTAAATTGCATACAATTTGTGAAAAAATGTGATTAAAAAGGTTTTTTTATTTTGGAACAAAGCATGAAGGCTTAAGCAAGTAAACTTTTATAGATATTTTAAATAAAATGCGGGTTGTTAATATAATACTTAAATATTTTAAGGTTTGAAGAAGTAGAAAACTTTGCCGAAGTATGTTTCACTGTTTAAACTCATTAGAAATAAAAAAGCGGACAAAGTGGAAAGTTTAGGGCTTCTCCAGATGGATTACAAAGGGATGCATGAAACTTGCACTCCGTGTTATTCTATATACACCTGAAAGCTGTACAATACCAATTAAAGACGAAGAAGGTAGGTAGGGAGGGAAAAGTTTTACAGTGAGAGTAGGGTCATTTTTAGGACTAACAAGAGTTAAGTTTTTGCCATAAGTAAACATTTGTGACAGATACCATTTAAACCTGGTATGCTTTTGATTTTTTTGGTACGCTGTGCTATTTTTGATATATGCCGTTTTAAAAGGGTTCTTTTTAATTGTATTTGACATATCGATGGCTTATTATAAAAACCTTGTATTTCCAATTTTTCTTTCACAAATGACCTTTTGGTGATTTAAGATAGAAAATTACATATATTATATATAACAACTGTTACAAAAATTTCATCTGCGCAGTGCTGCTCTCTATAAACAACAACAGAAACCACGTATATCAGCTGCTTTCAAGATTTAGTATGAACACCCTGTATATCGATGGAAGATTGGCTACATTTTTAAGTGTTTACGGTGTGTTTTCTTACTTTAAAACAATTTGTGGATGTTAGTCCAAATCCAAAACATGTAAAAAAATTAAAATCTTTCTAGGCAAAATAGTGCAGCAAATAACTAAACCATTGATATGTGTTATTTTTAATGAATGTCATTTCGGATACATTTAAAGCATGTGTTATTTTAGAATATAAAAAATGGGAATGTCAAAACTATTTTTTTTCTTTTGGTCAGCCCAAAGAGACCAACGGCCGAGTGATGATCGCGTTGTTAAATTTAGCGATGGACTTATTGTTAAAAGTTAACAACGGTTTAGAATGTTTAACAAAATGTCAGATTTTGACAGGTTGCCTACTAAAATCATTGAATAACACTGACAATGACGTTTTGTTAAACATTCTAAACCGTTGTACATACAATTTGCTAAGTCATTGCTAAATTTAACAACGAAACATCCTCGGCAAATATTATTAATATGGGAATCTTACGTAAAACAAAAATACGCAATTTAGTAATTATAAAGATTTGGAAGTAAGAAAAAGAAGAACCTAAAGGCAGCAGGTTTTACATGAAACATGAAGTTGATGACAAAGTGGGAAGTTCCGAAACTTTTTTAGATGGACTGTAGCGGGATGCTTTAAAGGGTTACTTTATATTGCTTCATCGGAAGCTTTTCAAAGAAATATTAGCAATTTTTTTGGAGCAGAAACCGTTAAAATACCTATTGAAAAGCGATATGTCCCTTACAGATCACCGGTGGTCAAAAGAAGGACGATTTGTTTTAAGAGTGAGCTCATTTCCAAACTTGGTAATAAGCATACGTAAGAGAGATAAACTAAAAAGGTTTGCTACCTTAAACCCAAATAATGAACAGGCAAAACAGAATTATATCAATTATAGAAATTTTTTAGAAAAAACAATAAAAACAGTTAAAAACTTATTACAAAACTAAAATTGTGACAATCAGAATAATCCTAAAAATATTTGGAAAATTATAAAGAAAACTTCCAATGTTTGAGAATCCTAATACAATCAATATAAAAGGTATCAGGGAATACCTTGACAGATAGTTTTCCCAGATAGCTAATGTGTTTAACAAATTTTTTATTCTGTGGGTAAACGATTGGCTATTATTGATAAGGTACAAAATAATATCTTTAAGAACAATTATAATAATGTAACTATGTTTCTCGAGCCCATTACTAGTTTTTTTGATTGGGTTCTCGGCTCTTTAAAAACTTTTCTGCATGCAGCGATGATAGGATTACCCCGATTTGTAAAATCAAACCCTTTTTTATTAAACCCTTCAATATTTATAGATCTAATATTTTGTCGGTGTATATCCTGATATTCTCAAAATATCAGTAATTTACCATTACATAAGGACGGGATAAGACAGTGTAAAAATTTGGAAAAGCCGCCAGTGTAATTAATAAGATTATCAAAGTGTATTAAAATAAGTTATGGAATTTTTTTGCAGAATGGACAGTTTCTGACTAGTTGGTTTTAAGGAAGGGTCAACTTCAAATGCACTCTATGATGTGACTAAATTTTAATTGATTCCCTCAACAACCTAAAGCCTCTTGCTGTATTTTAGACTTAAAGAAGCCTTTGATACGGGTGGACCACCAAGTTTTATTTGAAAAGATTGTATCACATTGGTGTTGGGGACAGTTCTAAATTTATTTAAATCTTATCTAAGGGTAGGCTTCAGCATGTCAAAGTAAATAATCTTATAGTAATGAAATGGTGGTAAATTCGGTTTTTCCACAGGGCATGTGCTTGGTCCCATTCTGTTTCTTATCTACATAAATAATTTATTTAAGATTCAGGAGGCAGATGAGATTGTATTTACGCAGATGATACTGTACTTTTATTTGGGGGGTATTAAAGGGAAATGATTTTTTTTATAAGGGTGAAAAAGCTCTTTTAAAATAAAATTGGGATGGATATTAGTGTTTGACTCTTAATACAGAAAAATCCTTTTTATGCCATTTGCTTTAAAAGGCGAGGTCCCACCAAAATAATAATAGCATTGTTGTACACAAACAAAACTGTACAGACTATAAAAACTTGTATGTATTAATTATTATAAGACTTTTTGAATCAGTAAAGTATTTAGGTTCTTATTTTGATCAGTGTTTAAGATGGAATGTGCAAAAATTGAATATTGTTTTAAAAAAGAAGAAATTAATTTAAAGTTTTATCAGCTAAGATCATTTTTGCCGAATAATGTTCTAAATGTGGTGTATCTAGCTTTAGTGGAATCAGTAATGGGTTACGGAATTGGAAGCGGGGAGCTGCACAACGCATATTACTATCTCAATTAATTCTCAAAAATATGTTTTTAAAAGTAATGCTACGAAAAACGCAGCTTTTTTAACAGACACCTTATATAGGGAATCTGGAATGTGTCGGTTAGAAAAATTGTATTGTATAAAAATTTAATTTTTCTATAAATTTTTAAATTGTTTTACCATTTTTATCACATGTGCAAAACAAAAGCCTTAGGTGAAATTACTTATCTCCCACCACAGCAATTCTTTTCCGGAACTCAAAGGCATGTTACTTACGTTGGGCCGAAAGTACTAAACATGATGCCTATGGAACTAAAAAGATTAAACTTAATAGAAATAATAAAGCAAAAAAATTTAAAAAATGGGTTCTAACTAATTTTTTGGGATTTGCCGAAATATTTCTTGGTTTGTGCATTGATAGGGTCATTTATTCAATAAATAATTCTGCTGTTTTTATTTATTTCTTATTAATATTTTTTTCTTTCTTTACATTTTTTTTTTTACTTAACCTTTTTTCTGGGTTTTTTTTTTTTACCGCCTTTATTTTTCATGTCTTTTAACGGCATATGAGGGGAGGAATAAAAATTTTTGTTCATTTTTTCCTTTATTCTTATACGAGGATATTTAAGAAAATTGTATAAGATGTGTAAATTTTAAATTTGATTTTTTGTTTAAATACATAAATAAATAGATAAATTAATAAGACAAGTGACTCTTCTTTGGTTAAAATTAAAAACGTTTAGAATTGTGAAACTAAAAGTTTATTTGTTAAAACAGAAACTAAAGATTTCGTCAAATTTGATAACATTTATTATAATTTTAAAAGAGCTTACATTTTTTCATCCATATTTCAGAAGTGTTACAAATCTGTTCCATTTTTGTATGACATACTATAACTCTCTTGTGATTCGATAAAAATATTAACTTGGAACACTTGACTGAATTGGAAAGTTGCATTGTACCTTTATTTTTTCATAAGCTTTAAGTATGTTTTAAATCCGATAGTTATAAGTAAAACCACTCTCTCCGCTGTAGTTAAACTTCGTCACTACGGCTCTTTGATTTCCAAGAGAAAAACCATAATTGCTGCCTTTTCTCCGTTGCCCCAACAGTTCCTATTTTACTTTAAAAATGGCTTGATCCACTCGGTTTCTTTGGGAGATGCCTTGATTGCGGTATTGTAATGACAGGCCAAGTACCGGATTTCGGGGTTTTTGTAAATTAAAATATGTCATTATTGCGCCCAGTCAATCAGAAAGTCATTGTAACTTCGTTTTATCTTTGATATGGGGATAATACCTGTAATTTTAATACTGAGGTCGCCCACTTAAAACCCTTTTTATGATTTTTAATATTCCTATTAAAACATTTGTTTTTTTAAAAAATAAAAAGCTAAAAAAAATGTATATATATATATATATAATATATATATATATATATATATAATATATATATATATATATATATATATATATATATATATATATAAAAAAAATTTAAATGCATTTAACTGTAAGTTTTTAATAATTTTAATTTTATTCCCAAGATACCAGCAATTTAAAAATTTATTTTTAAAGTCCTAAAGTCCCCGGGTTTTTACGGATCTTTGGGGCATGGCGTAGTAACAAAAATCAATGCAAGGAAAAAAATTTTATTTTTACTGGGTTGAGTTATATGGGTTTTGGGACACCAACAAACTTATTTACTTTTTTGTAATTCTCAAGTTCTACAAAAGTTTCTGATTCCAAGGGATTGTATAAGTCATAGGCGTAGGCAGACAAAAACGGAGATGCAGGGTAATACATTTATATTTTCCAAAGGATTTTTGATGAATATTGGACTAATGCATTAACAATCTCTCCAAGATAATACCTGAAAATAGAATGATATTCTATCTCTTGTAGTTCTTATCCTCTACTGAAGTCCATAGAAGTGCCATATGAGTCATAGTCATAATCAAAAAAATAAATAACAAGTAATACATTTATCTTTTAAGAGATATAAAATGATTATTGGACTGACTCTGACTAAAGCACAATCATCTTGTTCAATTTAATGCCAGGTTTATTCCACACTATAAGTTCTTGGTTAAAAATACTTGTGTGGGTATGAAGCGAATGTATACACAATTTTTCATTATTATAAAATTGATAAAAAAATCTCGTAATTAAATTTATTTAAATTTAATATAATGATTAATTAAAAAAAGTTGCAATATTGACAATTTGTGAAAAAAAAACCAAAATCACTTATTTTTGTTTTTGTACAAAAACAGATTGTACAAATAATAAGTTCAAGGTAATAAAATTATCAGAAAATGGTCAAAAAAAATATAGATGTTGGGCAAACCCAATAATTTCATTCTAGCAACATTTATTTGTCAAATACGTATTTAAAAAGAAATGAAAAAATACAATGATTAATTAAATATGGTATGCAAATTTTATTTGTAAAAAACCTAATTACTTAACAAGTTTAGTAAATTCCTGTGGTTCCAGGTGGTATATTTTTAACTCCCAATAAAAAAGTACTCTGAATTAAAAAAAAAATCTTCGTATTCTAAGCTTGCAAATAGCGTAACAACGTTGACGTTTTCTAACAAGTCAGGTGACTTCTGGTGATTTCCAGTTTTACCGAAAATGGCCTCAACTTTCGATAGTTAAATCAGACATTTTTTTTCGATGTAGGTGGACACGATTGGCCAAATTAATTTAATAAAAATAAAAAACGCCCCGTTTACACTTTACACCTAATTTAATCGCGTTTTAAAATTTTAAAATGGAACTAATTCATTGTTTCAAATCGCATGATATGGGCTCACAACTTGGCAAAATGCTTAGTTTATAAGGATTTTTTTTTTTAAAGTTAACAAAGTAAGCTTTTATTAATTGATGAAACCATGTTTTGCACCTTCGCTTCGGTTTTGCAGTTTTTTTTTAAAGCTGTCAAAATTTGCCATATGGGATATCTATAGAAGGAGGATATTCACTAGTAATACCATTAGAAGTCAAATTATTTTCGGAAATTTTTTCGAGCTTACGAATATTTTTAATTTTCTTAAATTATTTATGAGTGAGAAGGAATTTCCTGGCGTAATTTGATTTCGAATGGTATTTGATAAGAAAATTTTACACCAATAATTATTGACGTTTATAATAATAAAAATAATATTGATAGAAAAGCAATGAAAAAAAAAAAATTCTGCCAATTTTATTTACATAGAAGCATCAGTTTCGGATGTAATATATCTTATATTATTTTCAAATACTCAGTTTACTTTACTTAAACCGGTAGAAGATTTTATTTTAGCAATAAGTCTACCAAGGGTCTACGTATACTTTATAACATTTCAGCTTTAAGGACGGTCCAAATTTTTTTTCTATCAATTTTAGTTACATAGAAGCCTCAGTTTCGGATGTAATATATCTTATATTACTTTCGAATACTGAGTTTACTTTACTAAAACCGGTAAAAAGTTTTATTTTAGCTAAAGGCCCAAGGGTCTAGTATACTTTATAACATTTTAAGCTTTAAGGACGGTCCAAATTTTTCTACCAATTTTAGTTCATAAAGCATCATTCGGATGTAATATATCTTACATTACTTTCAAATATTAAGTTTGCTTTAGTAAAACTGGTAGAAAATTTTATTTCAGCAATAAATGCCCTATAAAACCTAGGCGTTAAAGATGGTTTAAATTTTTTTTTTAACAAGGTTAGTTACATAGAAATACCAGATTCGTATGTAACATAAGTAGGAAAAAAGAGGAAATAGAAAAAGAATTTCAGGTTCATTTAGAAATTGTTGCAAAATCGTTTGTCTCTAAGAAGTAAATAAATTTCAATATACTTTTTAACTTTCTTTATTTCCGAGTTTTTTTACTTATGTCAAAAAATGTCCAGGGAGGGTATTACCCTCCAGGGTACACCGGGAAGAGAAAATTTTCGAAAAAATACACGGGTTACCATGGCAACGTTGAGAAATGCTTGTATTTCATTGGTCAAAAAATGTTGGTGTGAAATTTTCTCAGGAATCCAAAAATCTCTAAATATACAGGATGTTTCATTTGAAAATCGAATGCAAAGTCCGTTTGTAAATCACGTGACTTATCAAAAACGTCAAATTTGGTATTATATGATATATTTAAGTTTCATTTTTCTATCTTAAAAAGTGCCACCCTCCTAGATTACCCAGTATATTGAAAATAATAAGCGCCAAGCTTTCTGCTAATAACCTTCCCAATTTATCTTTAATTATTTCGATACGTAACACGATGTTCTTTGCAATTGGCTATGTCGCATGTAGTCACTATTCGATGACCATTTAAATTGAATGCATTGCAACAACAGCGTTAAATTTTTTAGGGCCGACGAGAACAAGATCGAATTTCGCCGATCAAAGGCTGACCAATGTCGAATTTAATTAACCACATTTTACAATTTTCCGGTGACTTTTCCTCTAATTAACCCAGAGCTTTCGTGTCATTATTTAAACTGGATGAAACTTGTATCTATTCGCACGTAACAATGTAGTTTAATTAAGGGAAAAGTCTATGCTGCATTTTTTGACTCTTTGCTAGGGGGTACCAGATTTTTTGTTTCTCGTTACCGGGTAACAAAAAACATATACTAGGTTATTATATTTTATTTAAAAACAGATAAGAGGTTAATATTAACAAAGTTAAAATGTCAACCAAACTTTGACAGGCTGCCTTTAAGGTAGTTTACTTACTTGTAAAACGGATTTTAAAAATTTAATATAATTAGAATAAAGGGTTAATATAAATGTCTTTTACCCAATTAAAAAAAAAAAGACAGAATTTTTTTATTATCTGTGAACCGAGATTGTCGATATCTGTCATGTATGAAAGCCATCCATTCCTTTCGGAATATCTTGAAATACGAATAAAAATGGAAGTACTGGAAAATTTAAAAAAAAAATCTTCAAATTGTTTGACCGTTTTGTTAAAAAGATATTGATTTTTAAAAGTTTACTAGGTCTGTTTGATATTAGGAAATAGTGTACACTATTTTATCCTTTTTTTACGTAATCGCCCTTATAAGGTGTATTTTAGGACTAGGTGGCCTCAAAAAGTGTAAAATAGTGTAAAATATAACTAAATAATGACCAGACCTCATGTGTTGTGTGAACAGTCCCTTACAAAAAAAATATTTGAGTTATTAGAGTATTGAGAACTTTCAACTTTTGGTGAAGCGCATTGAATCTTATTTAGAACAGCGCTAAATTTAGGGTCCCTTTAAAATACTGCATTACAAATTAAACTAAAATAGGAAAAAATATAATGATCCGTACTGGTACTAGTCCTGGCCCGTTCAACAATCAATTTAGGAAGCAGTGGATGCTCTAGGATTTTCAAAATGTTTTATCTAAAAAGTAAGACACAAAACCTACACCAAATATGTACCAGATGCTATTGGCCTCACACTTTGATAAAAAAAAATCATTTTGGAGCTTGCAAAAAAAGGTGGTGTTTTGGATGCCCCCTCCGGGGGAAAAACAGGCTTTCAAAAGCAAATACTATATTTGTACTTTTTTTGTAACTTTAATAAAATTTTATGGTCAGATCCCAAATTTCGCCAAACTATGTGCATTTTTTAAAAAGCATACATTTTATAAAACTAGGACTAGGCTAGGACTTTTCCTGAACGGCTTATTTGTGGCAGAGGTACCATACGATGGCCTGCAAGATCACCGGATTTAACTTCTCTTGACTTTTTTTTTGTGCGCCAATTAGCTCTGACTGACTTGAACTAATTTGCAGGTATCCACACGAGAGGCCTGTAAATTAATTTAAGTTAATGGCAAACATATTCGACATCACTAACTTATTAAACATTATTGTTAATGTTACGGAGTTTTATAATCGGCTCGAGTAAGCTCAGCTGGGCAATGTCTTCAAGCATTTATTAAAATTAGAATGCTTTTGAGGTTACTTTTAGGAGTTATTTTTTTATTATCAGGAATAATCAAAAATTCAACAACGTTTTAAATACTGTTGAATTAAATACAAAAATGACTAATATGACCGCATAAAAACGGCAATATCGTAAAAAATATAAAAAAAATTCGATTGACAATCATTCCTTTAACGTCCGGGGTTCGGCTAATACGTCAGCGTTCAGTTCACAACCCCACATGCAGAATTAAAATTCACACCATTCCCCACTAATAATTTAAAAAATCCCCACTCATTTCCCATTCTCTATAATATCGCGATAATTTAAATAAAACTTTATTTTGAAACTAAATTTAAAGAAAAATAATAATACTATTTAGAGCAATAAAATAAAGATTTTAGTAAACATTTTTAATTTTATATAAATATAATTAAAAAATTACGAAGCAAATAAAAATAATTTACAAATTATACTAGTTTAAATCTTATTATTAAAAAATTGTTGTTTGCTTGATTTCCCACAATTCCCAATAAATTTTATTTCCCAATTTGTCCCCAAATATTAATAAAATTTTTCACGTTTTGGGGAATTCCCATTGCCCCGGATCGGCAACACTGCTGCCAAGAATCGATCGCATTACGCTCGAATGCCCTGCCCGCGGTATTCCCCTCTTCTTGTTGGGCCGGTAGAAGGGGAGTCGGCCACAGCAGGTTTTCTGTCTCTCATTATTCCGCCCAAGCCTTTGCCTATTAAATTGACATATCCTTTTATCGCATTAAAAATTTCTGCATCCAAGAAATTGGTTTGCCAGCCATGTATAAAAGTTGGTGCATGATACAAAGCTATTTTAGCAGTACTTATTTATATTTAAAATTAAAGGATATACGGGAAGAGATTAATAAACAAAATAGAAATTGCTTAAAATTAATGTGCCCTTATTTCAAAAGATATACCAATTTTTTAAATAGAAAAGTCATTTAAAAATCAGGATGAAATACCAAGTAATAGCTTTCTATTTGAATTTTAGTTTTTTAGAAAATTTTAAATTACCCCTGTATAATACATATTTTTATTATTTTGATGAAAGAATTTTTTTAAAGTAGCTACAATTAAATCTGTTTTAAATGATTTTTTTTTAAATGAAATTTTGTAAAATTTACGTCTTTTTTATATATATATATATATATATATATATATATATATATATATATATATATATATATATATATATATATATATATATATATATATATATTTTGCAACTCCCAAACAGGTTAAGCTCTAAAAATTTTTTAAATATTCATTTTAAGCACAAATATTTTATTCATAATAATCCCCAAAAAAAAAATCTTGATAAATGTATTTTTTTTCACTCTTATGTGTATATCATTTTGGGTTTCCCAATTCATGAACATTTTTCCCCCCCTAATGATACCCTTTTTAAATTTTCTAAAATTGAAAACTTCAAAACTAACAATTTATTGCACTTAATTATAATTTACTCCGGGGGGTTTACTATAACTACTTTAAACTTTTAAAAATTACGTAATAATTTAAAACCAATATTTTCTAAATAAAATTATAAACTTTTCACCAGTTTTTTTTTAAAATTTGTGATAAGCGCAAAAATCCTCGATTATTTTATCCCACCTCTATTAGCAGTAAACAGGTTTCATATCTAACACAAAGCTTTTTAAATGTATAATTACCTTAATTAAAAACACAATTACTGTATATCTTCCACTTCCGTAAACGTGCCAGCAATTACTGGAGCCCCCATTCGGTCTTAATCAAGGTTTTGCATGTTTATTATCCTGTAAAAATTGATCCCTGCGCCCCCATATAAGGGTATGCATATCCGCAGAGAAAAAAGGCAAATGAAACTCGATCCAAAATAATTTCCCAATTTAAATTTAAATAGTGCCCTTATGTAAGTCTAAGATTACGTTAGATCGGTATTGAGATCACAGAAAGAAAGAACTAGGGGTAACCTAATACGTCCTGTGGTAACCTTTGTGTACGAAACTCTTTTTGATTATTTTATAATAGTTGAAGATTGACTGAAGGCATGTAGATCCTGGGAAACAAACTTTAGTGTGGGAGGTTACCCAACAAAAAATATAAGGTGAACAAATAAAGAGAAGCATTTTAAAATGTGTTTACCTATCAATGTATAAAAAACCAACCGTTCTCAATGTCTCATTAATGAAAATTTGTCTTCCCTAAGTTAAAAGTAATTATTTAATATAATTTAATTAAATTGTCACCGTAGAATCGCATTATTTATACAGGGTGTCCCACGACAAACCGATGCCGTCGATTTCTCAAAAACTTAGCAACGGAAAATTTTGAAAATTTGGTAGGTTAGTAATATCGATAAGAGCAACTCGTCTAAAATATTTTCAAGATATTGGCACTTCCGGTTGTACCGGAAGTCGATGCTAACTTCCTTATTTTTAATGGAACACCCTATGTATTATTGCATTTTTGTAGAAAATTCTAGATATATTTTGTGAATAATATGCTATACCTAAGTCTAACCGTTTTTGACATATCTTGAATTTTATGTCAAAAATGACGTTTGCAGACCCCAAAATAAGGAAAAATTTTGCCTATACGGCATACTCTATTATTTAAATTGAATTGAATTCCTTATGCAAAGAGACTCAATTTTGTATATTGAGTGGATATTTTGGGTGTAAATTAATACGGGGTGACCAAAAATTAAGTACAAAAATTCACTGTTAAAAAACCTAAAAAGTCAATTTTTTTAAATGGAAACCCCCTACTTTTATATTTTTTTCGTATTTAGCATTAAAAAATAAGGTAAATTTTTATTAAGTGGTCTATTCCAAAAATGTATAGTGTTTACAATAATTGACAATTTAACATTTTGTATTGTAAAAGTGTACGGCTCTTTAATACTAGTAACAAGTGGGCCATGACGTCCCGCCGTCATAGCTCACTAATTACAAAATTAAAGAGCCGTAGAGCACTTTTACAATACAAAATGTTAAATTGTCAAATATTTCGAAAACTATTCATTTTTGGAATAAACCACTTAATACAAAGGTATAATATAAAATTAAAGTAGGTGTAACATTTTTTGCTCTGATCTTTGATTTTACTTGGTTCCACAAATGCTCTATGGCGTAAAACATACAGTGATACAGAGGAAGCCGTAAGACAGTATGCCCAGCCTGTTCAGCCAAATTATCACATACATATTGTTTTTTAATTGCATATGAATTTAGGACTTCCAAAAGATGCGTTTTTTTGTAACTGAATTTAAAATAAATATCATTTTCTAACAAATATAACTGGATTTCAGTTTTTGAACTTGATGAAGTTTGGGACAAATCAGTCTTCTGAACCAGCGTGTATTATGGTAATGCGTTTTCCTTTATTTGAAGGTGCTTTCGTCTGACAGTTTTGACTAGAATCAACCCATCCTTTGGATACTGTGTCGGGTGTATCGAACCATGTTTCATCAAGGTAAATTATGGATCTGTTTTCTAACATATATCTTTAATTTCTTGAAGGTAATTAAATCCCTAAGTGCGTAATCTGTGCGATTCCATTACTACTTGTCTTTTGTCTATTTTGCGGTATTTAAATCCCATTTTACAAACAACTCTATGGAGGGTGGCACGGCTTATATTTATATTGGTTTCGTCTTCGTCTAGCTTCTGTTTCAGTTTATCCAAGGTAGGAATAACTCGGCTTTTATAAAGACAATATATTTTCCTTCTTATTAGGTCCTGATCACTATTATCTATACGGTGAGATTGAAAATCACCAAGTTTTTTCTTTTGTTCAATTCTTTACTAATAATAATATCCCTTATCGATGATATTGGAGTTTTTGTAAGTGGACAGGTTTTTTTTAAAGCTTCTTGTTTAATTAGACCTCTACTGATTAAAGTTTCATACACATTTTTTACAACCTGTTTTGCATCTAATGACAAATGATTTCGACGCGACAAAGTTATATTCTCGTAAAACAACTTTTTCGAAACGCACAGTAAAAACGGTTATTCAACACTGCCACTACAATATTAGCCAAAATATTTATATGCCTAATGGTTAATACTCAAGAAATACCTGGCCCACCCCTGCCCTTATGAACAAATGGGTTTACCCAATAACAATAGGTAATAAAATCGTTAAAGGTTTATTGGGGTATGGTCCGTCAAAATCCATAACGATATACTTTGAGACATACTATACCTTATTTTTTAAAGCTAAATATGGTTTCCATTTGAAAAATTGACTTTTTACGTTTTTTATCAGTGAATTTTTGTACTTTATTTTTAGTCACCCCGTATTAATTTACACCCAAAATATCCACTCAATATACAAAATTGGGCCTCTTTTCATAAGGAATTCAACTCAATTTAAATAATAGAGTATGCCGTATAGGAAAAATTTCTCCTTATTTTGGGGTCTGCCAACGTGATTTTTTAACATAAAGTCAAGATATGTCAAGAATTTTCTGAGGAATTCAAAAATGCAGTAATATATAGGGTGTTCCATTAAAAATAAGGAAGTTAGCATCGACTTTCGGTACAGCCGGAGGTAACACTATCTTGAAAATATTTTAGACGAGTTGCTCTCATCGATATTAGTAAACTACCAATTTTACAAAATTTTCCGTTGCTATGTTTTTGAGAAATCGACCGCGTTGATTCGTCGTGGGACACCCTGTATTTTAATTTTTAAGCATAATCGTTATCTTGTTTAAAAAATCATATATTTCAAATGACTACTGCGGCATCGCTTGTCCTTTGGATTCTAAAGATCCAATTTTATAAGAGATTTTAAAACATCCTTGGCTTAATTTTACTAATAATGCAAGTGATTTTGGTCTTCATAAAGTCAATCGTTTGTGGTTTATCGACATAGACTCTTCGAGATTGGACGTATTTTAGCAAGAATCCAATGGCGTTAAATCACAGGACCTGCATGACCGACTGCTCCGGACTATATACCTACACAGAGTACCCTTTTAAAACCCAAAATGGCTGTATTTTCTAAACCAAGAGAGGTATCAAAAGAAAATACCCTTTCTATACAGCCCATTTCTCCCTGGTTTTTAGAAACGACATATTTTTCAAAACACCTCACCCAACCCTTTAAGCCTACCACCACTTACTTAAAAAATTTAAATGACAATACCCCCTTTTGATACCTTTCTGAAAAGCCTTTAAAACATCTATTCGTTGGTTGTAAAAAAGTGGGGGTAAAGTCAAATACTAACCTTAAAAAAAAATTAAAATAGCACAAAATGGTAAAAGAAAATAATCAACCAAGTAATAAGTAAAGCAAATAAAAAAAAAACGACTCCACAGGCATGTCTTATTATTATTTTATAAGTGTTTAAAATAGCAGCCATTTTGGTTCAAACAGAAGTAAGGGCGATTTTCAAATTTATCCCTAATGTTTTGGAAAATATTTCTATATAATACTGAAATATTGGACTTCCTTTGTCTTTATTTGTTAATTATGACACAACGTTTTGGTTAGTAATGTATCTTCAACCGTTTCCAAGTGATAACTAAGTGGGTTTCTTTATGAATAGTTTTTGCTTCCGACCATTGTATACAGTGTTGTTTTGACCAAGCGTGTTCGGAAATCCCTGACTTTGACTTTCACCTGGTTCTACATATTTTTTTGTATTTTTTAACTCTTACTCGAGTGGTCTTTTTATTTCCCCGATGTATACCTCACAACATTCACGGAAAATTTGCTAGATACAGTCATTATTTAAATCGTTGTTGTCTGGTCTCGTCTAAGTAAGAATACTTGCTAGAGTAGTTTGGCATTTAAATGCCGTTTTAATATTATACTTATTCGCGATTCTGCGAATCTTTTTCGAAGTTCCTTTAATATATGGAATTGTCATAAATATTTGGTCATTTGGCGTCTCGTTCAAGTTAGGGTTTTTTGTCTTATTTTAATATTTTTCGATTGTTTCGTTTACCAGTCTCTTACTGTATCCGTTCTGTTTAAAATCCCTAGTTATGTTACTTATTTCCTTTTGCAGAGATTTCTTACTGCTACATAAGGCCACTGCACGATTATATGGAGTACTTATGACCCCCTGTTTCGTTTTGTTTAAGTGATTAGAATTCTGGTGTAAATATTGTCCAGTGTGGGTAGGTTTTCTGTATACCGAGGTTTGTATATGTCCGTTAAGCCGTTTCATTAAAACGTCAAGAAAAGGTAGGACCGAATTTTGCTCCTTCTCCATTGTGAATTTAATATAAGGTTGGAGACAATTTAGATGTTTTAAGAAACCATCAAGTTCTTCGTCATTACCTGTCCATACAAAATATCGTCAACACATCTTAGCCAAACTTTTGGTTTGATAAGTGCAATTTGAATCGCGCGTTTCTTAAACCATTTTATATTTAATATTTGCTACCACTGGGAAGAGCGATGAACTCATGGGAAGTCCATCATCCTGCGCGTGGTACTCATCTTTCACCTGAAAGTAGGAAATACGGAGGCAAAGCTCCAACAACACTTCATCCAGGAAACCATTTGGAAAATGTGTCTGGGAATTTTTCGACACGCTCAAATTATCCTCTAACGCAATTCTTCCAAGAGAGCTGTATGAGTTTTATAAACTAGGTAATTAATGTAACCGCATGAAAATAAATCCATTGGTTTAAGATCAGGTGACCTTGGTGGCCATTTAATTGGACACCTTTACCAATCCATTGTTTTAGGTAATCCTTATCCAACCATTGCCCTGCAACAACAGCATAATGTAAAATTGAAAGTGTCTTCATTTAAATTTAATTTTTTTCCAAGATGATCTGATTGTCCATTTCGTAAACAATATATTGTTTTAAGAAATTATTAAGCATTTCTGTATAAGCTTGGCGTAGCGAGTCAAATATCCCTCAATGGAAAAAAACATTTAGTTTTTGAAATTTTTTAAGTGGGCCCATTCTATAAAAAGGCCGCCTAATTCGGACCAAAAAAAGAATAATAACGCTTTTTATAGGCTTTGAAAAATACCCAACTTGGCCCATCGTGCAATATAACCTTCTTAAAATTAAGACTCATTAGATTATGAGGTTTATCAACAAAGTGAATTGTGTCTCAAGTACTTTAAGTCCAAGACAAAATTATGATGAGTTGTTTCGCTGAATTTAAAGATATTTATTGTGGTTTTAAATCAATCTAATTTTAAAGAGCACAATCAAAAATAGTCTTTCGGAGAAATAAACTGAAGGTATATTAAGGATAAGTGTAGGCTTACTTAAAAACTCTCGAAGACTCTTCTAATAGACTGATAGAGCATTAACTTCTTTGAATCAACAGCATTTACACAAACCTGAGCCAGAAAATGTTCTGGTTATTGATACTTTTTATTTTGCGCCAAAATTCATGTACTCCCTCACATTATTATAAAATAGGCACGACTAAGATTCGTAACATCTTTGAATAAATTAATTAAATATATTCTTGGGCCAAAATAGGCGGATTAAAAGCAGGTCAGATTTGGGTTCGGGTCGAAATGGAAGACATTTATGGAATTTACCTGATCCCTCGAGCCAAGATGGGCCACAACTGAAAGAAAGGAGTCTGTAGGTAAAGGGTTTAAGAGTCTAGATATTCTGGGATTGAAATAACAATCAATGAAAAAAGTTCGGGTCAAAATTAAGGGAAAATGTTTGGCTCTATATTAGCATTTTCCGTAAAATCTTACTTTACGACATGACGCCGATTTTCATAAATTTCTGCATACGGGAGTTTTTTCCGGCAACCTCTGGCTTTTGAATTATGAGGCCTCCAAGTGGACTAACATAAAAATGGACATTTTCCCAAAATGTCTCCTTGTGATTATCATCAAAAGGAAACATACAATAATTGAACACACACACACGAATACAATAAGTACAAAAAATAGAATTAAGTTTAAAAATTAGAAAACAAGAATTAGGCAATCAGTTATACATCGTATATATACTAGCAAAGTAAAGAAAAGTGAATTTATTTAAGGTGATTTTTACTAAAAATAAACAATAAATTATTGCAAATTTTAGAGTATTTGTTTAATACATAAGTGCCTAATCAGTGTATGTTCCCAATTGATGGTAATCAGTTTCAAGAAGAGATAATTTTGAGGTTAGTCCACTTGGAGGCCTAATAACTCAAAAACCAGAGATTGCCAGAAAAAAATATTTTAAATTCGTGATCAGGACCCCAAAAAAAAACCCTCGTATGCAAAAATTGATGAAAATCGGAGTCATTTCCGTAAAGTAAAATTTTAATTAATGCATTACTTTGTAGATAAAAATGATGTATAGTCATGTAGTTGATATTTAGAAAATTTGATAACGATTAAAAATTGCCCTAATGTTTCTAAAGTAAGTTAAATTGGTCTTTCACACGTTAACACATCTCTGAAGGACAACTGTATATTCCGCTTTGGATTTAAAAAAGAATAGTACAATGTAGGCCGACCACAAGCATCTAAAATAACATTTTTTGTTATCGTCTATCTGTCTAATTTAAAAGATTTATCTAAGGCAACACCCGAAAGTAATTAAAAGACTTAGGAATTATGAAACAGTTGTGTCCTGGCAACTTTAAAGAACCAACGCCCTTTCTATTTGTAACACTTTGTCTTTCTCAGATTTGTAACAAGTGACAAGCAAGAAACTCTAACACGCCCGATTTTAACCTAATGAATATTCATGTACAAGTTTTTTGTGGTGCAACCTCCCACGTTAGAATTATTTCCCATGGCAGTATATACACTGGACTTATTTATAGGGTACAGTCGTTTTTAAAAGGTCATAATGGGCTAAGTTCTATTCATCGTTATTACGGTCAATTAGCGGTGCTTCCCCGTGCTAGGCAGATTTTGTTTTTATTAGTTTTTACACAGATTTTTATTGTTATTGAATTTTTAAAAAATAAATTTATGTACAAGATATGCGTAGATAAGGTTAATAAGAAAAAAAAAACCAAAAGTAAAACATAGGAAACAATGCACTTCTAATAAAAGCTTTTAATTATTTTAATATCCAATTGGAAATAGGAAAATGTAAAACCAAATAATTTTGATGTACAATAAAAACGTTATTTACCATTAGATAAATCCACCTCATTTTAATATGAAAAAAGTCGTATGTCTTAAAAGTTATTCTTAAAAAATAAATATGATTCCCAAAATCAAAAATATATTTCTTTACCTAAGCAGAAAATGCAAAAATTTGGCATATATTTATAAGAATATTTATTGTAAAATAGATCTAGACTCCCGTATGAAGCACATTTTTCTTTTTGCTTTTACTAGCTATTTAAAGAATATTTTCCGAGATATTGAATTTTGTCTTTTAATATTTTGATATTATTAGTATTGGAGTAGTAAAAACAATAATTAGTCTTTACTGTTCCAATGCTGTTTTAATCTTGGACAATATCTGCAATTAGACATTCTGTTCTCACGAGCGCGATGTGATGAAAAAACCATAAATGGGTTAAATATCTTATAATCCGGCACCCACGTACCCAATACTTAGGCTTTATACAGGCCATTGTGATTGAAAACAGTTAAAAATACATATATTGCTTAAAACCTTTCAGTTCTAGGTTCCAGCCTTACTAAGTATAAAATTTTTTTGCAGGTAGTATTGTTAAAATATGGGTCTTAAATTCCATGGGCAGATATCGCGCACCATCCGTGCACGTTTCGAAAGTATTGTCTTCGCGTCACAATTCTCAATTCGGGGTTTTCCCTGTTTCTGAAGTGCTAAGACGCTAAAGTTCTATAAGTTGAAGATATTTATATATCAAAAGACAATACTTATAAAAATTATTATTTTTTCTTAAAATTTAGTGTCGTATAAATAAACTAAAATCTAGTCTTTTTGCTTCTACATCATCCAATTTTTAAATCAAGGGAGAGATAAATGGAAGTATTTTCTTTTTGTTTAAGGTCTTCTAAATATGACCTTTTTTACAATTTCTAATTGCATGTTTAGAAGGTCTTTTTGTTATTTAGAAATAGTTTGCACTATTTCACACTTTGTATACACACCTAGTCTTAAAATAAACCTTCAATAAAAGCGCTTTACGTAAAAAAAGTTAAAATAGTGTATACTTTTTCTGAATAACAAACAGACCAATAATTTCTAAGAGACATTATAAAAGTTTCTCTAACAGAATAAAGAGCCAAAGCTGTGGTAGCAACTTTATGGTCATACTTATTCTTTTTTAAGCTTCAATACAAGTCTGGAGAAATGTTCAGCCCGTTGCTTAACATTTCCTCTTGTTGGCTTTGACACCCACTACTCTGATTGGAGCAGTGTTTTACCATTTTCCTCAAATTTATAAGAAAATTAAAGATGTACAAGTTGTAAACTCAAATTTAAAGTTTAATAACCGTTAACTAAATTCAAATCGGATCATTACAGTTAACCCAATAAGTCACCCAAAATTCATTCAAAAAATCTCTACAAAATATTTAAACAAGAATTAAAAAAAAACTACTCGTTGGACAGTATCCGCCTTCAGCCTATTTAAATAACATATCACATACAAGAACCATTTACCCGAAGATCAGCATTTCAACTTTAAAAAGGTCCAAGTTATAAATTTAAAAGAAAAAATGACAATTTTATTTTCCGACTTTTACGTGCACCGATAAGGTTATATAAAAAACATTTTGTTTGTTTTTTAAATATTTACAAAAATCCTGTTGCCATGAAGCTTCCATAGACTTTATTAAAATAAACACTTCAATACTACGTGAAGCAAATAGACAATCCAAATGCCTATTTATTCAAAACATACAAACACTAACAAAAACTCTACGAAAGAAGTTTTATTTAAAATATAAACATACCCTTAAGTTTAAAAGAGTATATGGGTACTCTCTCTACCAATCCTGCTATCATGACTTACCTCACTTGTCCTAGGGAGAGTAAAAAAATGTTTACATTACTCTTGTTTTATCATCAAGTCCCGTAGTCTTTGTATTTAATTATTAATTGAAAATATATATTTTATTACCTGATTTATAATTATTATTTAATTAGTTTTTATTAGGATTTCTAGGACTATTTTATTTTCGGGACTCATAACTTCTCGACCAAAAATTTCCGAGAATTACCGGGAACTCAAGAAAAATTTAACTAGTAATAGTCCAGGGAATTTAGATCAAAATCGCCCGAATAGCGGAAATTTTTTGAGCCAGCAGATATCGGGATGGGGTTCTCTGCACTGTGTTCAGGAAGGTCCCAAAAAACGACTTTAGGAAGCTTGGTTCATGCATTTTTTGAAAAATGCCTTCTGGGCCGGAAAATGCATTTTCCAATTGGATCACTACTTGCACCATTATAGGAACGATTGGAAACTCGGAAAAATTGCTCGGAAATCGTTACTCGGAGGTTTTCGGGGCTGCCGATCTCGATTCTGACATTAGAATTACCCGGGGGTGCTCGGGGGGGCTCTGTGGGAGTGTCCGGGGGGTGAATTGGGGGAGAAATGGCAGCGTGCCTGAAAATCGCTTCGCCTTACTCGGGGGTTTTCGGGGACGCCAATTCATTTAAAGCACTAGATTTTCCCGGGGCGCTCGGGGGTTCCCCTGTGATGTTGTCTGGGGGGGAGGATTACAGCGTCCATGAAAATCGCTTCATTATCGTTACTCAGTGGTTTTCGGGGATGCTTAATTCAATTATGGCATCAGACTTCCCCGGGGGTATAAATAATAAAAATTAATATTGAATATTAAATAACTAAATATTATACATGTGGCGTCTCCAAAATGACGCCTTAAAATATCTATCAAATTCTTGTACATTTTTACTTTTACTTTTTCCGACAGCAAACGCCTTTCTAATCTAAATATTTTAAACGGTACAATGTATGTCAAGGGCAACCTGTCATTCCTCCCCCAATTCACCCCCGAACACCCCCACAGAGCCACTTCCAGGCACACCCGGGTAATTCTAATGCCAGAATCGAGTTCGGCAGCCCCGAAAACCCCCCGAGTAACGACTTTGGAGCGATTTTTAGACATGCTGCCATTTCTCCCCCAATTCACCCCTCGGACACTTTTACAGAGCCACCCCCGAGCACACCGGGCAATTCTAATACCAGAATCGAGTTCGGCAGCCCCGAAAACCCCCGAGTAACGACTTTGGAGCGACTTTCAGGCATGCTGCCATTTCTCCCCCAATCCACTCCCCGGACACCCCCACAGAGCCACCCCCGAGCACCCCCGGATAATTCTAATGTCAGAATCGACTTCGGCAGCCCCAAAAACCTCCCGAGTAACGATTTCCGAGTTTGCAGTCGTTCCTATAATGGTGCAAGTAATGATGCAATTGGAAAATGCATTTTCCGGACCAGAAGGCATTTTTCAAAAAATGCATGACCTGACTTTCTAGAGTCGTTTTCTGGGATCTTCCTAAACACAATGCAGAAAACCGCATGTCGATATATGCTGGCTAGAAATAGTTCCGCTATTTTTCCTAACCTGCCTGGACTATAAGCCTTTTAAAAATATAAAATAGAATATATCTAAATAATTCGTAGCGTTTATTCTTTAGGCAGTCTTTTATTTACGGATATAAAAACAATTCTTGTAATTAAAAACAACATTTTACTTATTTTCTACAAATTATTATACTTCTATTATCTTATCAATCCTAAATAGCTTTAAATTTTTAAAAACCAACAATTTTGAACTTTTACAAGTATGTTTAAATAAACTAGAGGTATGCTCTGTCGACTATACCAAAACACATATTCACTTTCTGGAAATTTTAAGTATGATACTCCTTCGTTTGTCGGGAATTCTTCGTAGTCCAATACCGACAGTTATGCCTATAAAAATGGAAAATATAGCCTCGTCAGAACAAATTTTGTTCCTTACGAAATTATTATCATGAATTCCATTGATCACTAAACTTCTCGTTTTGGCTACGCATAATATCTCCAAATTTAATCATGGTAAAAATTTAAATTTTTCATATCTTTGTTAATTTAACCATTTGTTACAAAATAACACAATTTAATGAATTTTAACTTTAAATTACTGGCAGCTGATAAAAATCATAGGCGTGCGCACAGTGGGTGCCGTGGGTGCCGTGGCACCCCCACTAATCTGAAAAGGATTACTGTATTTAAAATATGAAAATTATTATTTGATAAGGTTCGATTTAAAAATTACACGCGAACGCACCTTCTGGAAAATGAGTATGGTAAAATCTAAAATTAAGATTCACAATGCGCCAAGAACGTTTAGAAAATCTCCTGGTTCCACTGGTGGAACAGGAATTAGCCGCAAATATTGATATAAGTACTGTGATAAAAGAATTTTAAAAAATTGTACCTTATGAAAGAAGAATGATTTTATAATAAATAATGTATAATGTACTTGGTTTGTTATTGTTTTATAAATATTTACCAAACACTCCTAAAAATTTATTCTTATTTATTATTAATTTTATTAATAACAATGTATTAATATCGATATATTGTTATTCATAGTTTTATTCACTTCATTATTATTATTATCTCGGCACCCACACCAGCTTTACCCCGCGCACGCCTATGATAAAAATCAAATGTTTATTGTTAGGCAACTAACTATGCACGATTTAAACATTTAATTTAGTTGTTTTTAGTGTTTTTAATGCCACTATATTTAGTACTTTAAAATAAGCAAATAGTGGAGTAAAATTTGGAAGAAAAGTCGCTTAGTTATCGAGAAAAAAAAACCGGCGTAGAACGAAACCAGACTTAGTGGGATTCTTTAATAAGGTAATCGTGTACACGAAATCACTTTTTACGACATTTTTTAGTGGTCGAGAGCTTTTTTATTTCGAAAAAACCCAAAAAAAATCGGTTTTCAGTAAAACACGTATTTTAACTTCTCCACTGCTCTATCTTTAATAATATTCATGCTATCAAATTATTTTTTTTTAGATTAAAGTAGACACAATAGCGCTTCAAACAACGTCTCACTTGAAGCTGATATTTTCTTGTTAAATTTTTAAAATAGTACGAAACTCAAAAGTGTTATTTTTAGTAGCGTAATTTTAGGCAATCGAGAAAAAAGTTTATTATTGAAAATTTATACATACATGCTGCGTACAAATTGTTGCTAATGTTTAAAAAAAGTTTTTAAAACAAAAATTTTTTAGATTCCTTTTATAGTATTGAGTCAGTGATATTTTTTAACGGCCAAAGTCATATTTTTGCGCGCTTGGCTTAGCGAGCCGGCCGACTACAAAGATCTTACGGTCCGGTGGAAGTGTAGTAGGTAGTTAAAGTTGTATCAACAGGTTTAAACGCAGATCTAAGGGCTGCTTAAGTTGTTTAGAAAAGAAAAAATTTTAAATATCCAAAACAGGTGGATAGATTTTTAAACCCATACTAAAATATCAATCATTGTTATTAATTACCCACCTAATTAGTAGGTTTATTCAACTTTTTTTTATTGGTTGCTGGTAAAGAAAACCACCCACGGGATTCGTTATTTTTTTGATTATACATTCAAAACTTCATTATTTTTTAAACATTTTTAGCAACAAGAAGGCTTTGTGTCTTAAGAAATATAGTACATACATTAAATATAAACTAAGGCTTCGTTAAAGGTATTTTTTAAACAGGAATATATAATTCTTTTTTTCCATATAAAGAGATGATACGAAGCTATTCTTTGACATGTCTGAATGCTGCTTGAATAAGCAATGTTGCCAGACTTTTTGTAATAATTTGTTATTATTGAAGGTTGTTTTTTATATAAAAAACTAACCAGAACTAACAAACAACAACTTTCAAACTATGATCTGTAATTTTTTTTATTATAAATGCGCCGTTCTGGTCGGTCATGATTAGTGCTGGTTAGTTAAAGCGGCTTTTTATTTTCCCTAATTATATTTGTAACTGGCTTGAAATTCAAATATTTTTGATTTAATGAAAATTATCCTTATGGTAACGGCAAAGTTTTTTACTATAAATTAATAATATTTCCGTTTAGCAACACTGTAAACGTCTTGAAGCGATGCATGAATTTATTACATGTAAATCGTAAATAGTTAAAATAAAATGTCAAATAATGACCAATTTTTAGAATTTTTATTGCGCTTTTCTTGGTGAAAACTACATCATCCGCATTTTTTGCCTTAAATAATAATACTTAAAGAATATTTTACATTGCAAATTTAAATATCGTCCAATTCCGTGGGTGATTTTTTTTACAAACCCAAAAATGTAATAATATGTAAGTAGTTATTTAGGCGCTTCATTAGTAGCATTTTACGTAAATTGAATCCATTTCTGCCTTAAAATCTTTAATAATGATATTGCAGGAACGAAATTTACACTCCTTACAACATTTTAGTTCTTCTTTCACACAAGTACATGTTGGAAATTCAATTTTGGGTTGACATAAAGCCATTGCACTACGTATTATGGCAGCAGCTCTTAATAAAGTTTAAATTTTGGACATTTCTTTAGGAAGTAAAAGATCTATCTGAACATCACTACCAATACTCGCAAAGAAGGTAGATATTGTCGAACTATTTTCGGGTGGGTTCGGAAACCGTTTTCCTATTTTTGTGCGATTTTATGTTTCTTTCAGAGATGTAGTGGCTGTAACATAATTTATGATATTTCTTATCAAACGCAAATAAATCTTTATAGCCACGTAATTTAGATATCATATTAATGTCGTTTCTATTCCTGGCAGCTTTATTACTTTTTTGATAGGTAGCTTTTCTACTACCTAAAAAGATTCAGTACTATGTAAAAAAATAAATACCCTAAACAGGATTTATAAGGATAAAATGGAAATTCGTATTTTGTTTCAGTACAAAATATAAACTAATATAAAGGTACCAACTATACTATGAAGGTACCTAATAATATTTAAATTACTTGTTTAAACAGATTTTTTATATAACTTTTCTTCTTTTTATTTTTACTATTGCTGCAAAAAAACACATTTGTCTAATATTAAAACTATCGCATTTAAGTTTTTGAAGGACCGGCGAGGCGCCACTGTCTGATTGCATATTATGATAATAGTTTTTTATGATATTTTATTTTAATTTCGCCATTTAAATTATCATTTTTTTGACAGAATTTTTTTTGCTAGATTGTCCTGCTTTTTTTCAGCACTTAATAGTAATGATAACAACCCTTGTATTCTAGGTCAGCGTTTCTCAACCTTTTTTGGCCCACGGACCAAAATTTAGTTATTATTTTTTTTTTAAATAAGTAATTTTTTTTCGCGGATCGAAAATTGTCCGCGGACCAGTAAAATTTCTCCGCGGACCATTTGTGCCATGGTGGTCCGCCGGACCAGCGGTTGAGAATAGCTGTGCTAGGTCTTTGTAAAACAGATTTGTATCCATCATACACAATTTTCTTACAAATAATTCGCTTCATTGTTTAAATTTTAAATACATGCACACTCTAAATTTCGACAACCACCACTCTAATGTATAACTAACTACGCACGCTATCCGCAGGGGCTATGGGCCCGATAATACTTTTACGTCTGAAAAAATCGCTGTTGCCAAACGATACGCTCTAGGAAAAAATTTTTTTTCAAAAACTTTTGTTATTATTTGGCTATATTTTCTTCGCTGCATGTAAAATATTTTCAAAAATAAAAAAGTTTATCGATTGGTGAAAATTTCAATACCAAAAATATTTATTTTTAGTTTATATGATTTTTAGAGGAATGAAAGTGCGAATTGTGCCCAAACTGTTTATAAGGTTAAAAGCGCTACAGTGTGGGCTTTAATTTGACACAAAAAAAAATTCGGTATCTTTGATAGTTTTAAAGTTATGGCGGTGGAAACAAAAAAAATCAATTTTTTTATAAGTTAAAAAAAATCACTTTTTATTAATTTAAAAAGTTCGAGACCACAAAAAAATGTCGTAAAATACGATTTCATGTGCCCGGTGACATACTTAAAGAAACCTAACAGGTTTGATCTGGTTCTACGCCAAAAAAAAAAAACGACACGATAGAGTTACGGAATCGCTTCGCTAAAAAGCGTTTTTGCAACTCATACTTAAAATTATCTTATCAGATGTAAAAAATGTGCTTTTTAAAAGTCCATAATAAAAATGGGGGCTACCATTAAAAAAATATTAATTAGGTCATACCTCCTACAAGATTTACTCTGTAAATATTAACTCTATGTGAAAAGATGCGCCAAAAATACTTTACGAATTTACGAATTTAAGCGTTTTTTCAAAAGGTGATTCCTTGAATTTTTAACGAATTTATCAACTACTTTACGAATTCACTGTATATCACATTTAAGAGTAATTTATCTTGTAAGTAATATATTTTCTGTCATTCGTTCTTCTTTATTTGGTAATTATCGTTTGCCGATCCGAAACTTCCTTTTGTGGCCAGAAGCCAAACAAAAATCCAATTTGTTTTTCTAGTGTTGATACCATAAATAAAAATACAAAGGGAGACAGAACAGTTATTAATTATCTTAGGTTTAAAATTATCTTCCTACAACTTATTAACATTTTAATTGATAATATGTAATGGGAATACGGGACGTCAACCGTAAAAAGCAACTCATTATCAATAAATTTAATTTTTTTTGTATAAATTACTTAAAAGGAAAATACACTTGATCTCTGGCATAGCTTATCGACAATGGCAGAGATTGGGATTCATTAAAATTCAAACGTTATTCGATGAGCATCTTTGGTGGTCCCCTTAAAAATCGAAAATTTATATGTCTTTGTATTGAGTGGTACAGTAAATGGACATTATGTCAAAGTAGTGGACAATCCAAATCAATCTTTGTTCGTTTCTGTTCTAAGTAATTCAGCGTATTGACGACCGCCTTGTCAGCAAAACTACACGTATTTGCAGTGGTTTGGAAATGTGTAAAAGTGGTAAAAAAGTTATTGGAAAACGAACTCATATTTCAGTTGTTAGAAGTTGTTATTCGGCTATATATAGCGGCCCCTGCATTACTTAAACCTATATTTGACGTAATACAGTAAGAGTCTCTAACTGAGAATAAATTTAATAAATCAAAAATAAATTTAAAAAAATGCTTAAAACCATCGATTAGTATTTTAAGTGGCGTTCTTTTCAATTAAAAAATATATTAATACAGCTTGTCCAAAACTTGAGATATGACTTTTTTGATTGTTGAATCAAAAATCAAGGTTTTTAAAGCGCATGTCTAGTTATACATAACTGCCCAATATCAAAGTTTTCTTCCGTGTCGTTTGTGAGATACTAAATAACAAAATGTTACTTAAAAAATAAACCATATTTTATTCACATCGATAATGTTTCTTTAATACATACTAAAATTTTGTGGTGTGCATGTCCAAATTGCTTGGCAAACAAACTTACGGTAGCCTGGGTACCAGGCCACGAGGGCTACTCAGGTAACGAAGAGGCCGAGGACCTAGCCAAAAGAGGATCAGCCATGGAAATGATAGGCCCTGAGCCATTCTGTGGAATCTCGGCAGGCCTCTTTAAAGCATCTATTAAGAGCTGGGTACAGAAAGTTTTAAAGCTGGTGGGTACAAACACCAGGACAACGACAGGCAAAGCAAGTTCATTAAGACCTGCTCGGCCAAGTTTACCTCGGACCTACTGAGCCACAGTCGTAAGGTCGTAAGGATAACGGTAGGTCAACTAACAGAGACATTGCAAACTCAACAAGCACCTGAAAAGAATAGGCTTGGTGGAGGATAGCCTGTGTAGGTTCTGCCAGGAGGCTGAAGAAACAGTCGTACATGTGTGGTGCCACTGCGAAGCACTATGTAGGCTTAGGTTTACTAGGCTTGGTGAGGAAAAGCCAAAACCGGCAAGATATATGGAGTGGCCAGTGTCAAGACTCTGGAGTCTAGTTAAGAAGACGGGCCTGGACAAGGACTCTAAAGAACGATAGGAGAAACCACAATAAATCTGGTAAGGTTGCAGTGGTGGAGGTCATTTTTGCCATCTCCGATCAAAGAATCTAATCTAATCTAATGTTCAAATTCCGAAATTCAGAAAAGAAAAATAAATAAACAAATCAAAATTCTTCAGGACACATCTTATATAGTGAGCGGCTAAAATGTGGATCAAATTCAGTACAAGATTAGTTTAAGAAGGGTAAGTAATATAAAAGAAAATTTAGAGAAATAGGGACAGTCAAAGATCGTCTATAGCCAGATCGTCAAAAATTAATGAAAATACATGATTGAATATTTTGTTAAATGTTGAGAATAAACTTCATTGTGCATCTCCTGAAGAGGCTTCCAATAATGATGTTAGCCAACGAACAACTTGGCGTGCATTGAAGGAAGAAAAGTATTATCCGTACAAGATCAGATTAGTACACGAGCTGAACCAAGATGATCCCGATAGCAAGCTAGAGTTTTGTGAAACTATGATGGTAATGTGCAACTTAAATTTATTATTCCACGTCAGATACCGTTTAGTGATAAAGCCACGTTTTATTTAAATGATAGTATATTCTGCCACAAGTAAAAAAGTTAAACATTTCCCACAAGTGAGTTTAAGGCACGAGTCGAACGCGAGTGCTGCAAATTAGCGAGTGGAAAATGTGCTTTTCTCACATGTTGCGCATAATGCTTTTTTTTTACAGCAAAATAAATAAATATATAAGTATTTTATTATTAATATGGTCAATCAAAATATAATCATTTTAATTCATAATTAACGTTTTTATTTATGAATCAACAATAAACTAGTAACTGTAATAATTAACTTGTTGTGTTGCGTTATTAATTTTAAAAAACTTATTAAGAAATTTTAGTGTCCGTATCGGGATAAAATACAACATTCATAAAACTGACGTTTGCAATCAATATGGCGCTCGCCGATGCATGATCCTTCATTTTTGTTTAATCGTTGCTATGCGATGCCAATTGCCACGGATTGCTAGATAATGTCAAAGTCGCGAATCAAAGGCCTATTTCTTCTATTTCATATAGCAATTGCGAGAAAATTACTTTTCTCACTAGAGAGGAATGTACTTTTCTTACTGTTTGTGGGTTTTCCTCATTGCATAAGAAATACCCTTTTTTTCGATCAAAATCTTACGGGGAACCAGTATTTAGAATTTTGTCAAAATGACCTACTTCCCACTCTTGCAGTTTCTTTTCCCAATCTAATTCAGCCTGATAAGCTAGATAGATCGATTTGGTTTTAACAGGATGATGCTCTGCCCCATTTTGCCCGACAAGTATGTGAATATTTAAATCAAATTTACGAAAAAAATGCAAATTTATGATTTTCTTTTGATTGATTTGATGAAAAAATTGAAAATTCTAGCTACGCCAGTGTGTTAATAACCAAATAAATATGTGGGGAATGAAGAGACTTTGTATTTCGTGCAAGTTTTATTTAAAAATCCTAGCAGAGCGCTTTCGGTAAAACTATCATCAGTGCTATTCGTCAAGCTGGAGCAGTAGCAATTTGAGCCAACAAAACATGTAAAGGGCTTTAATAAACTATCACATTATTACACAAAATAAAGTAAAAGTCAAACAACATTAATATATGTTACATTTTTTCTTATTAAAGGGTGAATTTTTAAAAAACTATACCATTTTGTGGAAAGACGAACATGTTCGTCTTTCCACAAAATGGTATAGTTTAAAAAAAACACCCTTTAATAAGGAAAAATGTAACAAATATTAATGTTGTTTGACTTTTATTTTATTTGGTGTAATAATGTGATAGTTTATTAGGGCTTTAATAAACTATCACATGTTTTGTTGGCTCAAATTGCTACTGCTCCAGCTTGACGAATAGCACTGATGATGGTTTTACTGAAAGCGCTCTGCTAGGATTTTTAAATAAAATTTGCACGAAATACAAAGTCTCTTCATTCCCAAAATTCTTACGTGCACACAGCCACAACCAATTTTCAAATAAATATGTGTTAGTGTGTGTTATTTAAGCAAATAAATATGATAAATTTAATAATATACGTCGCAATCAAACATAACACATAATTTTGAAATAAAAATATTTTTTTGCCCAGTTTGTTAAAGATTATCAGCACACTGTGGTACGGGTTTTTGCAGAAACAAAACCAAAACCGCTTACCGAACATGTATCAAAGAATGCGCCACGATCATTGGGGAGGATGTTCGAATAAATTTCAATAGCGGGGATTTGTTTACATTCTATTGTTTGAATCCACTTAAACGGTAGAACTATTTTCTTTCCGCTGGTTTTCCGCTCATTGATAGCATCCGAAAATGGAAAATGTTTCGAGACCTGGCCCTTTTAAGGTCGTAAATTTAAGCTCCATTTAAAAGCGGAAACGGGTATATTTTACTTAAAACCTCTTATTTTTGGCAATTTTCAAATTTAGTATGGCGATAAAAATGGTTTTTGTATTAGATTTTATTTTTTCCGATCTAACTATCTTTACATTACTTGAAGATTTGTGTGGAAAAACACTCTAGGTTGCAGCTTTAACCCTTAGCTAGTTTGGTACCGTACAGGGATGTTGCGGATGCAGATTTTTTTACATCCGCGGATGCGGATGCGAATCTTGTTTTTTTACCAGAAACTATATGGGTGCAGAAGTAAAATAGCAAGAATAGTATTTATTTAATAATTTTATTACCTATCTATTTACAAAGATAATACTACTACGGATAAGATGAACCATTCAATGCTATATTTTTGATACCCCTAATGGACTTTGGCTAACGCGAGCCGATGTCCATCGAGAGATTTTCGCGCTATCCTTGAACGAAAGTTAAACAGTGTTGCCGGCAGGCCTTTACTATTGGCGTGATGAAAGGCGACTAGAAAATACACAATCCGTTTAGCCGCCCGCTTTCGCTACTTCGTGTTCCGAATAAGGTACAAGCGAGAGACATTGGCAATGTCGCACATGGTTTCGTACCTCGTTTCACTGGGGCAGGGGTTACCGACTTACTTTTATTCGCATTTACGGAAGCATTGATATCTCCGAACTGATTCAAAACGCCCCATTTAAATGAACCATCTATCCGTAGTAGTATTATCTTTGCTATTTACTAAGAATGGAAGTTAAAAATGAAACATTATATTTATAGTCCAGTAACTGAAGACCTGAAAGTACCCAAAGCTGTAAATAAATCTGTACAGTTTTCATTTGTGAAGCAATTCTTAGGTCATCGCGCATGCTTTCGAGCGAGAAAAAGTTTATCACAATTCCGACGTGGGAACCTGCTGAAAATGGCCCCCAGAAGTCTCAAAAATAAGTTTCCTGCGAATATTTGCCAAAATATGCGAAGTAGAGAATTTTCGTTTGGACAAAAAATGAAGATGGTCCTTACCATTTTTTTCGCAACACCCATATTTTTTGCAAAAACGGCCGTCGAAAAATCCATAACGTTTCACACTGTATAGATGGGGCTAAACGGCTAAAAAATGCAGATGGGCAAAACAATTTTGTATCAAGACGAAAGAAAGATGGTAAAAAAAACAAATTCTGGAATCATTGAACACTTGCTAAGGTTGCTAAAATCTTAATAAATTAATGAGAAACTCTCAAAATTTTGTGAAAAAAAATTGACCCAATTTGTGGGATTAAAAATTATTAATGATAATAATTTTAGCTTGACAAGCTAACTTTTTTAATATTCTGGAAAAATCAGAATTGACCCAAACTCATATGCAATGATAGGTACGGGTTTCCAGTCCCCCATTCCGATAAAATTTGAATGATTAAAAAATGTAAATTATTGCCCGAGTAATGGAACAATTCGTCCGCCCCCGCTTATACGTGAATCCATGAAGATAGCGGCATTCTAGCGGTAGAGCGGCTGCTGGGGACTTTTGGTTCCCGTTATCTCGAAAACTATCGATTTAAAAAAAAAATATTGGGACCATTTTTGTAGACTATAAGGCGATCTTTATTTTTTATTTTAACAAAAATTCTCCAATTTGCATATTTTGGTAGATATAAGCGGGAAACCCATTTTTCGGGCCTTGAGTGGTCATTTTCAGCCCTTTTCCACCTGTTAATGTTGATAAAAAAATTTTCGCTCGAAAGCATCCCCAAAGACCTAAGAATTGCGCCACAAGGAAAACTGTACAGATTTATTTACAGCGCTGTCCCTTCATTTACTGGACTATTATTAAAAAGCAATATTGCCGCCTTCTCGGGGTCAAGTCTGTTACGCAGAGGTTCGTAAATTAAACCGCTGCAACTGAACAATTCTTTTTTTGGAATACCTAATAACCGACTTGTTTATAGAGTTCATACGTTAGGCGGAACTAAACATGTAATGATTGATTTACCGTAAACAAATGATACACAGTAACACACGCGTCGGTGTCGGAACTTGTCACCGAACAGAATCTTCGCTCTTATTGGTCAATGATCACGTGCGGACGGTGCGCGCCACTCGCCGGCCCCACCTAATTTCTTTCTTGTAGAGCAACTTGTGCGACATCCGCATCCGCATGAAACTCCGCGTAGATTTATTGCAGATGCGTAAGCGGATGTCCAAATTAATGCGAAAGCTCAGCAGTTGTGGACGCGAATATTTGCCGCATACCTGGTACTGTATAATAGGATAAATGGCTCCGCGTAGTCTGTAAGACGAAATCTTTTTAAAAGACCGTAATGGAAATTAAATTTGCAAATAAATTAAGTATTTTAAAATTTTATAGACTTATCTTGACTAGGTAAAGGTGGTTTTTCTCATATCTAGGTTTCTTAAACCTTAGTTCTTCAAAAATTTATAAAGAAAAAAAAAAGAAAAACCTAGACAAATTTAACTATGTACTTTTTAAGACGCCGTATATTTAAAAGTGAATAAACTTACCAATAACTTTTTGATATAATACATTCATCCTCTATTAACAGCTTGTCTTAATTAGGGACTTTTTCTGAGATGAAAAGCTCAGATATGATACTCCCGGAAAAGATGTGTGATAACATTAACCTTCGTTTACGATAACCCGCCATATCCATCATTTTTGATTGAATAGCGTCACATTTGGTGTAGACATCATTGAGTTACTAATTATAGAGGTGATATCTAAAGGTAATTTATTTAAAGTGCGTAGGTCTATTTAAAAGTTTAAAGGGAGATTCAGCAGGAGCTTTATTAAAGCACTTTATTAATACGAAGCAAAAAATGAAATATCTACAGGTTGTCCCATAACTAATAAAAAACAATTGGGGTATTAGACATTAAAATAAACGATAGTCGTTAATAAAATTTAAGGTTATTTTTAAGAGGAGGTTACAATTTAAAGATGGCGGATGGGAAGATACTTGCTATACTGGCTAGTAGGTTATTTGAAAAACAACACTTTTGCAGAACTCTTTAGGTTGTTAGCGGTATGTACTGTCGCTTCATCTTCTTCTTTTAATCTACTCTTTATGTTTTCACGCAAAAAAGAAAACTCGTTGTTAAACTGAATAATCCATGAGAACTAAAACTAACCATTTAATTATGAATAATATATTAAAAAAAACACCAATTTTTTGTTTCATTGTATATATACAGTGAAACAAAAAACTTTTGTGTTTTCTTTAACTTATATCATTTATAATGTTGTACCTAGTGCCAACTGCGAATTTAATAAATTATGTTAAATTATGTGTTCAAACCTAATGATGATGATTGATTAGAAAAATGACCTTCTACGAAAATCAATTTTTCCTAGTTTTGTGACAGGTGCTTACTCGATTAAAAATATGTTGATCAAAATCTCAAAGGCCATAGAAGATAATAATATAAAAAAACTTACTGACTTATCTCATATAGAATTTATTTCAGTATCAAAATAGGTAGTCTATTATGGGGAACCCTGTATAACACTCGAAAACCGTGATGTAAAGCCCACAATAACTTGTAGGTAATGTAAAGTTTGACTTAGTTGTGATAGAGAGTCGTTAACTAACCCAAATAATTCTTGATAATGTTAAGGATTTTATAAATAATAATTTTTTTTACATCACTAAATAAAAAGAAAGCCAGGATTTTTAGAAGATTGTTGGTGTATTGCGGAACATACAGATATAACAGCAAGGTTGCATTTTGGCAAATTTTATATATTTATACAGACTTTTGCAAAGTATTTTTAAAAGCGAAATTTTATTGTGCATTGTTTTGATGTGATTTAATCCCAATGTAACATATTTGTTTTAAGATATTTATTTTCCTCCCTTGGGTTTTTAATCAAATTTTACACTTTCTGCTTAAATTAAAGACAGAGAAGTACCTACAAATTATTTGTTTCCATTTTAAACTTTTGTTTGGAAAAAAAAATAATCAGATTTAACTAATAAAGATTTTTAATTTCTGGCATAGACAACCTAACATTTAACATGCAATTAGAGATTTGTACGAACTTTCCCAATCTCTTTACAATAGCTAAATACTTGTATGCAAAAAAAAAAATTAAAGAGTTGGGTGTTTCATTACAAGGATTTAAAATTGATGTTTCTTTTTTGTACAAATAGTAAGCATTCGAAAGCGAATATTAAAACTTACTGTTTTTAATTTTAAAAGCCTCTATGTACCTAACTGATAGCAGAAAATTTTAATAAGTAAATATTGTGCACTGGCGTAAGTAAAGGAATGGAAGGGGTAATCTGGGTAATTACCTGCAAATTATTATATATCCACCATATTAACCATAAACAAAAATAAATATTTAAAGAACTTGAAAAAACCGAAATTATTAATTTACTCTACAAATAATCATTTTCATGAAACAAAATGTTTATTTCTCTTTGAAGTCGAATTTACTTATGTTATTACAATATAACATCTTTTATACTGTGATAGCAGATAGCCCCCTTTGATATATTCTCGTCTTGTTTTGTCTAGAGTCACCGAAATATAACACAGCTTTGGCGGCGATATAGACAGGTAAAATATACGGGCTTTGATACAGATACAATGGGCGAATTGTATAAAAATATTGGTTTATTTGGTAGATCCAATAATAAATAACAAATCTATATGTACAAGGCACAAGTATAAGTATTTAAAATACCTATACTTGCGAAAAATAAGTTTTAAAATTAAAACCTTTTTTATAATGTAAACATGATATATCAGATCGACAGGTATGTAGATTTTTTTTGCAACAGTAAAAATATTAATACTAAAATTTTACGTTGGTAATTTTTATGTTCTAGTTCTTATACCTCGTGGATAGTCGTCAATTCATATCAGATGCGTATATTAACACTGTCGTGGTGGTTAAATTTGGGGCTGCTGGGTTAAAAGTGTTTTGAATTAGGTAGGAAAAATGCGTGTTTAGATTTAAAGTGGCCGTTAAAGGGATACATCCTTTTAAAATGACGTTTTGCCGTAGACTTTTTAATGGATCTATATTTATCTTAAGTATTACGTCTTTTGAGGAAATGAGTTTCCTAATAAAATACTTAAGAGGTAAAGCATTGGGTTAGTAAAATTTTATTCGTTTTTGAATATAAAAATTTTTTTGGTATTTTTCCAAAGACGGACCAAATAGACCAAATTAAAATTTGGGAGTTCCCAGCTGATGATACTAAATTCTTTGTTAGAAAATGTTATTGGGCTACTTAGCAGACATACAAGAATGGACCGTCTCAAGCCAGGTTTCAGAGTATAGATATTAACCCTTTAGCGGAGGGATTCCGTGAGTCTATCGTGTCGTTTTTTTTTGGCGTAGAACCAGGTCAAACAAGTTAGGTTCCTTTAAGCATGTCACCGGGCACATGAAATCGTATTTTGAATTTTTTGTGGTCTCGAACTTTTAAACTAAAAAAAGTGATTTTTTTTTTATTTAAAAAAATATATATTTTTTTGTTTCCACCGCCAAACTTTAAAACTATCAAAGATACCGAATTTTTTTCAAATTAAAGTCCACACTATAGCGCTTTTAATCTTATAAACTGTTTACAAAAGACTTTATTTTCTTTTAAAAATTAGATAAACTTAAAATATATATTTTTTGTTTTTTGAAATTTTGACCAA
>JAHBCN010006364.1:0-49501 GCA_019359885.1 Listronotus oregonensis | reverse complement strand
GGAATTTTACCCTTTTACGATAGATAAAAATGTATGTTGTTTTTAACGTGCCCATAACCCAAGTCAAAAACAATACCATTTAATATATTAATCTTTTTTTCAACAGTGAAGACCATTTTTTTTTATTACTGTATCCGTCTTCGACCAAAGGGGGAAAAAAATTGTAAACATGACGCCAAACCCGTACTTAGGTATGCGAGGTTGCAACCGAACTTTGACCGGACTGATAAGCGCAACGACGACACGAAACCGCCCAGGGTGGAGCTAAATTTGTTCTCGCTCTCCCGTCTCCTTCTACACATTGCAAAAAAATCATTTCAAAAATTTTTTCAAGCCCGAACTGTATAAAACATGATTCAAGGGTTTGAACCAATTTTAATGTAATACATATGGTATCTCCGCTATGCTTTAACTTTTTAAAAAAGTGACATATTTTATTTATATTCATTCTAACACTTTTTGTGTCAAATAAGTGCGCGTTAATAAGTAAATTTATATTTTTTAAACGGCAACATTTTAACATACATATATTGTATAAAATTCGATATTGCCCAATTTTTAATACTAACATTAATACATTTAATGGAGACATTGTTTACAGCAGCCTTCAAGCAAACCAACAGGTGTTATTTATAGTAAAAATATTAATCTATTTTATTTAAATATTTTTTTTTTATTTTAGGACTTAATGGCTTTCATGAAGAACCCCGAGACATTACGGTTTACGTAGGACAGAAAGCCCACTTCGCCTGCTATGTAGACGCCATACCCCCACCGAGAATACGGTGGATGAAAGACGAACGACCGTTGCAAATTGACGATTTACGAATGACCGTGCTGCCATCTGGTGCACTGGAAATCGACGAAGTTGTTGAAAGTGACCAGGGATCATACAGGTAGTGTTTTCCTCCTTCAACTAGCATTTTTGTTATTGAGGCGTCTGTTTTTGACTAGCGGTGCGGGAGTCGCAAAAAAATATTCCCAGACGCGAGAAGTCCCCTGACACGAATCCCTTTTGGGCGATTGTTGTTGTGTAGTTAGTTCCTACAACGGGCGCCCCAATATTGTTTTTACGTTAGATTTAGAAAAATTCCAAAGAATTAATAATGTATTACAATGTTCGTTAAAAAAATAAATAAATAAAAAAAATTAAAAAAGTAATTTTTTTCAAATCACCCCAAATAAAAAATATTTTTAAAAAATAGTTATTTATGCAAAAAAGTGTTCTTAGTTTTTTTTTGACGGCCCGCTTGCTATATAACTTATTCAATTTTTTGTTTGGGATCGATTTTTCAAAAATATATTTATACTTATCGGGGAAATTAAAAACCAAATGTATCCAATAAGCATATTAAAAAAGCGAGTGTCATAAACTATGTTTGATAAAAAAATAATTACAATAATAATTTGGCAAAAAATGTTTGAATTATACGGTGTTTTCTTTAGGCACTAGTGTGTAATGTAAATTACTGGACCCTTTTTTTTCCCCCCCCACAGAAATCGTATAAAAAAAGCCAAATTGACAAAAATAAAATTTTTTCACGTCTAAATTAAAAAGGGAAAAAAAAAAAGCTTTTAAAACCGAACTCCTGACCGCCCTTTCTGGCTGATTCTCGTGGGGCCAGAGGGGGGGGTCATGGTTAGTTCTTTTGTTAAAAAAGGTTTTTTATTTTCCCCCCAAAAAAAATTTAAAAAAAAATTTTTCCCCCCTTCCCCCCAAATAGCAAATTTTTTTTATTTTGGGCTCTGTTTCTTTTTTGGCTTCTTAAAGTCGTCATAAATTAAAAGGTAATAAATAAATCCTCATAAAACTATGCCGGGGATTGCAGAACGTATGTTAATCATTGGATATTTTTTCAGTGAGTTCTATCAGAACTTAAGTGCTTATCTGCTTGGTAAGAGGAGAGTTCAAACATAAACCAGAATTTGACTATAACTTTTTAATAAACTGTCTTAGGTATATGATTTTTACATTATTTCTTTACATTCTTATTCTCTAAATCTATGCATTTTGCGCATCGATATAGGAGTTTCATAGTGCTACTTTTATAGAATGTATTTCGCTGGGCGCCTAGCCACTCATACACAACCTCGTCAACATCATGATCGTCTTGAAATTTAGAATTAAATGCCTCTTTCGGCAGTCCAAACATATGAAAATCACATGGTGATACTTCCGTAGTCTAAGATAGATGTGGAAGAACCTGCAATAATGCTTTTTTTCGAGGATATTTGTAGTCAAATGGGCAATATAAGATCGGAGTTTATTGTTGGGCAGAATGACACCCTTGAATAAATGGTTTGAACTTTTGATCGAACTTTTTGAATGAGCAACTTAAAATATTAGAGGGTATTAAAAATTTTTAGGAACAGAAGATGGATTGGTTCTTAGAATTTAAAAACCATGTACCAATTAAAAACGTTGCAACGAAAAATTAAAAAAAAAAAAATGAAAAACCGCCTGATACCGAAGTAAATTATTTATTGAGCACTTCTTCTTCTTTCCTGGAAGCTCTTGGGCTTTTTGTGCCTAACCTCCCATTTTTTTATACCAATCTTCCCATTAGTCTGGTTTCTTCTACAAGTCTGTAACCCCGAGACTGGCTGGTTGATTGATATATTCCTGTGGGCTCCTTTTCGGTTGCCCAAATAATGCCTGTCTTTTGTGATTCAACGCTTTACATTCGCACAGGATATGGTAGGCTGTTTCTTCCCCTTCGTCGCACATTCTGCAACTTAGGTCCCCGTTGTATGAGCCTATTGTGTAGGTTTTCTCTGCGGGCCACAAGAAATTAGACCCATGAATATTGAGAAATTTATTACAATTTTATTTTATTTTTCTCCAGCTTTTTTATGACTCCAGGACTCGTCCAAAGATTTCAGAGCGGTATGAAAATTAAATCGATTTATTTTGATTTTTTCGGCCTTGGAGGTATTTGTGGGTTCCAAGGGTTGTACCGGTCCAATTATTTTTGTATGATTTTCTTATGGCTCTAGGACGATCGTCGAAAAATTTAAAAGCTGTATGAGGGTTGGATCGATTTATGTTGAGTTTTTTTCGTTCCTCGGACGTATTTAAGGGTTGAAATGAGGTGGTTCCTAGGATGTACCAGTCCAGTTATTTTGCTCTAGCTTTTTATGACTCCAAGACAAAGACAACATTTAGAATTTTTTTCGGCCCTCGGACGTAGTTAAGGGTTGAAAAGGGTTGTAACATTTCAAATATTTTTGAATGGTTTTCTTATGGCTCTGGGACAATCGTCGAAAAATTTAAAAGCGGTATGAGGGTTGGATCGATTTGTGTTGAGTTTTTTTCGGACGTATTTAAGGGTTGAAATGAGATGGTCCTAGGATAGTACCAGTCCAGTTATTTTTCTCCAACTTTTTTATGACTCCAAGACAAACGTACAAACATTTCAGACCGGTATGAGAGTTGGATCCATTCATTTAGAATTTTTTTCGGCCCTCGGACATAGTTAAGGGTTGAAAAGGGTTGTAACATTTTTGAATGGTTTTCTTATGGCTCTGGGACAATCGTCGAAAAATTTAAAAGCGGTATGAGGGTTGGATCGATTTATGTTGAATTTTTTTTGGCCCTCGGCGTATTTAAGGGTTGAAATGGAATGGTTCCTAGGGTAGTACCAGTACAGCTATTTTTCTCCAGCATTTTTATCACTCTCAGATAAACGTAAATACATTTCAGACCGGTATGAGAGTTGGATCCATTCATTTAGAATTTTTTTCGGCCCTCGGACGTAGTTAAGGGTTGTAACATTTCAAATATTTTTGAATGGTTTTCTTATGGCTCTGAGACAATCGTCGAAAAATTTAAAAGCGGTATGAGGGTTGGATCGATTTATGTTGAATTTTTTTCGGCCCTCGGACGTTTTTAAGGGTTAAAATGGAATGGTTCCTAGGGTGGTACCAGTACAGCTATTTTTCTTAAGCATTTTTATGACTCTCAGACAAACGTACATACATTTCAGACCGGTATGAGAGTTGGATCGATTCATTTGGAATTTTTTTCGGCTCTCGGACGTATTTGAGGGTTGAAAAGGGGTGTTTCCAAGGGTAGTACCGCGCCAATTATTTTTTTCCTGCTTTTTTATGACTTTAGGGTCACCGTTCAAAAATTTTAGACCGGTATAAGGGTTGGATTGGTTTATTTCAATTTTTTCCGGGGATATGGCATATTTAAAAGTTCAAAAGGAGTGGTTTTGGTGTTTCCCGAAGTTTATCTATTTTTCACAATTTTTAAGTGCTTAATGATTAATTTACTTCGGTATCAGGCCGTTTTTTATTTTTTTTTAATTTTACTTGCAAAAAAAAAGTTTTCAACAGGTACAGGGTTGCTTTATTTTTGAACTTCCTTGTACTTTTTTAAAAAACGAATATACCCATTTTGTGTATTTTTTTCCGTGGAATTCAATTATCTAATCAGAAAAACATTTGAAATATAAGCAAAAGAGTTACAGCACAAGTGACGTATTTTTTAAATGGAATACCCCGAATATCTTTATATCAATAGATAGAGATTTTCACGAGGAATTCGGTGATATAGAGGTTGCTAAGTTTATTTCCTGCGGTTCTGTTGCAATTGTCTAAAAACTGCATGATACTATAAGGATAGTTTCACCTGAAAAAACCTGGCTGCCACAGGTCACAGGTGCTTATTTATCAAAGTCAAGAATTTTAAAAATACGTTTATTACTTTTTGGAGTAGTTTTATAATGAGGTTTTCATCAGAAGAACGGCTTTAAATTATAAATCTTTATTATAAATGTGGAGGAAATAAAAAAAAACGATTTTAAAACTGAAGGTCTTATTTGAAGAAAGAAATTTTGCTTGATTTTCATGATTTTTTTTATGAAAGAGTCATTATACGTTTTTGAAAATTGGCATCTGATTTATTTAAACATTAAAATAATATAATCCTTTTTTTATTATTCAAAATGGCGTATATACATTAAATTATTTCAAGAAGGTCGCAGCGAGACTTCTCAATCGGCGAGCATTGTAGCATCGGATCTAGTGATTAAAAAACAAAAACCATAATTATGTTTGTTTATTAATATCATAATTTCTGTATGAACCTAAACCGCGGCATTAAATATTTTATTAATAATTCAAATTCATTAAAATTTAATAAATTTTGGGCCGAATGTTTCTATCGTTTTTGCTTCGATAAAATTTTTAGAAATTTGTAGGTTCATATTGAAAATAATATCATTTAAAAGATGTGTGCAAAATTTCAGAGAAATCGATCAATAACTTTTTGAGTCATCGTGTAAGCCAATTTGAATAAATGTGGTTTTGAGAAAAACGCGTTGAAAGTTTGAATGTGTCGCACCCACTTGGCGTAGTTGTCCATTTCGTGAACTGGATATTCAGTTCGTGAAGTGAAACCAGATAGTGTAATATTATTTTATTTTACTGTCTAGACAATTTTTATGTCCGATTCATGAAATGGATATGTAATTTTTTCCCTTAGAGAAGCGAGACTATATTACACCATCTGGACACAAAAATCATCCAGTTCCTGTACTGTATATTTGTCCAGTTAGTGTCGGTGTTTTGAATGACATGAATATTATATTGAACAACTAAAGCAAAAAAGTTTAATATCAAAGATAATTTTTATACGCTTCTTGAACATTACACCGAAAAACTAACACAACTAAACCAAAAAAAATGTTGAGTCATTGCATTGTATTACAGTAAATAGATAAATGCCAAATATACAGTACAGGAACTGGATGATTTTTGTGTCCAAATGCTATAATACCGTCTCGTTTTACCAAGTGGAAAAATTATGTATCCATTTCATGAACTGGACAATTTACGGCCATTCTGAAATGGACAAATTACCCATTACACAAATATAAACATAGATATACGTCACGGTTTACCCTCTATAATATAAGAAATACTTGAAATTATATTCTAAAAATTTGATGACGTATTCTTAAAGGATTATATTAACATTTTATAAAAAAAATCAAAAGTTTACAAAGTTTACAAGTATTTCCCCCCTTAATATAGTATTTCAGTTTTAGTCCAATGGCGGTCACGTGTTCGTGAAAAGTTGGTAAAACTTGTAAGCAATTGAGTAAAAAAACTATTCCTATTGTATTAGTTTTTATTGTATTTTTGTTTTACTTGTAGGTGTAATGCTTCAGGACTGAATTCATATAAACTAAGCAACAAAGCGATTTTATACATTAATGGCGATCAGGAGCAAGCAGCTCACGTTGCGCCACCTACTTTTATATCTCAACCAAGGCCTGCCACCGTTATCGAAGGACAGAATGTGTCGCTGGACTGTGCAGCCAACGGGAATCCAAATCCTACCATAACGTGGTTGAAAGATGGATTTGCGTTGGATATGAAGTAAGTTTGAAATAATATGTTTAACTTTATGCTGTTTGTCAAGGTTTTGTTTTTTCGTACTAAATGATGGTATAATATAATAGAAATAGCCAAGTTTTGGTGTCATGGCAACAAAGATCGACCAGACGATTTCACAATCGAAACTTATCACATTTTTGATCACACTTAACGCGCGAGGCTAGCAATCGCGTTAAGATTGAGATCGTTATAATATTAAATTGTGGAAATCATAATTTTTCTTGATTTTTTCTAGACGTTTTTCGGTTTTAGGCAAGCCAAGTTTATAGACTTAAAATTTGTTGCATGTATTATATTTTATTAATAGAAATCATGTATTATTCAGGGCTATTAATTAATACATGATTTTGAATCCGTTAATAATACTCATAAATGATTGCCACAAAAAAATTAGAAATTATAGTATACAAATAGTGATGGAAAATTTCCGAAAATATATACAGGGTGACTCATCAGGAAATGTCGGTACTTCAGTACGTCAGGGTCCAAAAATAAACATAAAAGTTTATACAAATATGGGTCCGCAAGGCCTTCGTTTCCAAAATACAGGGTGTTAAAGTTGTTATTTAATTTTTCTATTTTTTAAATAAAATCTATGATAATGTATATATTGAAGTAAAAATTGGTATCCATTTTACGGTTGTAACGTACGCTCTACTTTATAGGGGTGCCACCTACACGTCTTTTTACTATTTTGAACAATCACAACTTTTTGGTACGGCCCTGTATAACATTTTTAAGTTAATTAAATAATTGTTTTGTCAGTTTTACGTCATAAAGGTATACCTGTTAAAAGTTGATATGAGAAACCGTTTTCGAGATATTTGGATTTAAAAAAATTACGACGCATCTGATTTTATTATAGCAAAATTTAAAAAATATATAACAAAATGTATAATTAAACAATATCCATTTTAATTTTCAATAAAATTATTGTTCTTAAATTATGTTCAGCAAAACATAAAAATAATATAAAAAAATATAACTAAAAACTTTAACACCCTGTATTTCGGAAATGAAGGTCTTGCGGACCCATATTTGTATAGACTTTTATGTTTATTTTTGCACCCTGACTACGTACCTGAAGTATTGACATTTCATCATGAATCACCCTGTATATTTGGAAATATTTTAGGAAATATATCAGGAAACTTTGGAAATATATTAAAATATTGTAAATATAAAAATGAAAACTACGAAACTTAAAAAACTGAAGTTTTACCATAAATGGTCAGATTTGGCCGGTTATTTACGAGGCTCAAAATCTAAGTACTAATGGTATTTGGTAAGACAATTACGCGAATAAAACAAAGTTAAAAGCAACAAATTCTTGGATAGAATTAAAATAAACAAACACTGTATGGCTTTAATATAATCAAAGGGGAGGGCGGGAGAGTTCTTGTAAACAGACCGCACCGGTCAACGATTATATACTACAGAGGATAGCTCATTTTGCAATGTTTATTTGTCTTCTCTGGTCCAAACTACACTATAAGTACTTCAATAAACGCAAACAAAATCACAACAGAAATCCCCTTCAAAACACACAAGATCAAATGGCCAAATGAACGTAAACAAAACGATTCAGCACCGGTGGTGACGTCACACGCTCTCCGCTCCCGCTAAATTTTCCAACGTAGGTTAAATGAAATTGAGCCATCCTTTAGTATATAATCGTTGCTTAGAACTGTCATACAATAAATGTTTATATTTAAATTAATGTTGCCTATATTAACACAAAATTTACTGAATTTGATTTTTGAGATCTGGCAATTTGTTTATGTTCTTCCAAAACAAAAACAAAAATATCACTATACCAAACACCCTACCTTCAAAAAGTAATTACACACTACCACAAGACACAAGTTGTGCAACTTGATCAAGAGGCATATCTTCATCAATATCATCCACACCTTGAATATTATATTCAGCATCAATGCCGTCTTCAGGGAAGTGCAATTAAACTTCTTCTAAAGCAAGCAATAGCCAACAAGCCATAACCTGTGAATCCCCAAGATCGAGAATTTATTATTCGTAATCGTAATAATATACGTACTTTTTCGAAAATTATTTTTCTAGTCTGAAATTAGTACTGCACAGAAGCATAAGAAATATATTAAATAAAATCTTTGTTTTATTGGTTAAAACGCATTCTTTTTTTTTTTTCGATATTTCCAAAATTTCCAATTTTTCCAAAACACGTTCAGAAATTTCCAATATTTCCATTTCCATTGAAATATTTTCATTTACAACACTATATACAAGTAATGAAGACAGTATTGGTCTTCTCTAAGGAATAAAATAACGATTTTTTTTAACATAACCGAAATATAACATGTTTTTTAAAATTATTTTTAGTGATTTGGACAGCCGGTTTAGTCTTGTAGGCTCAACTAGTTCGTTACGAATAACAAAAATACAAGAACAAGATGGCGGCACTTACCAGTGTCGAGCGGAAAATAGAGAAGATAGTTTGGATGCCTCAGCTCTTATTGAAATTCAAGTAAGATTAATTAAGAATATTTTTGTCAGTTATGGCAAAAGAAATATATTAACCACTGGCATATATTATCAGATTTTTTCGGAAAAGAATATCAACTTGTAAAATATTTTACAATTAAATGTTTTTTACATAATGCATGCTAGTTCTGGATATTTTGACATTTCCGTAATATTTACTTCAAATATTTTTTCCTACGACCACTTAGGAAAATGAACATATTCGCACTCTCTACTGCTTCGGAAACATGCATATTCCACACGCATACTGATTTTCATTTCCTCTCTAGAGAGGAAAATAACTGACAACCAATTATGCATTTATTTTTAAAATAATATTTTCCTCTCTAGAGAGGAAAATGTATTCCACCAGTAAATAGATTGTAACATTAAAAAAATATAATTAAGGTCAATATTTTGTGGTCGTAGGAAAAATAGTGTACAAACTCGTTAGAAAGTGAATTTTCCACACTCGTGTGATTTTCGCACTCGGCTGTAGTCTCACTTTCACTTTCTACACTTGTTGTGTAATATACTATTACAATACTGTGCAAAATTTAAAATAATATTTTTAAATATTGGTCATCAGTGTTTATCTTGGTTTAAAATAAACTAAAGGAACCCGCACATTTCTTATGGGAAGTGGCCCCCGGTGAAAATGGCTGAAATCGATATATGTTGTAGCTTTTGTCATCCTGAGAAAAGTCTAAATGGGCACGAAGCTCCATTATGCGTATTTTGGCTCCTACAGAGCTCCAAAGCTCCACCGATCGATCATTTCTTATGGGAAGTGACCCCGGTAAAAATGGCTAAAATCAATATATGTTGTAGCTTTTTTCGTCTTGAGAAAAAGTCTAATGGGCACGAAGCTCCATTATGCGGATTTTGGCTCCTAGGAAGCTCAAAGCTCCACAGATCGATCATTTCTTATGGGAAGTGGCCCCGGTGAAAATGGCTGAAATCAATATATGTTGTAGCTTTTGTCATCCTGAGAAAAGTCTCAATAAGCACTGAAGCTCCATTATGCGTATTTTGGCTCCTACGGAGCTTCAAAGCTCCCCCGATCGATCATTTCTTATAGGAAGTGACCCCGGTAAAAATGGCTGAAACCGATATATGTTGTAACTTTTTTCGTCTTGAGAAAAAGTCTCAATGACACGAAGCTCCATTATGCGTATTTTGACTCCTACGGAGCTCCAAAGCTCCCGATCGATCATTTCTTATGGGAAGTGACCCCGGTAAAAATGGCTGAAACCGATATATGTTGTAGCTTTTTTCGTCCTGAGAAAAAGTCTCAATTGGCACGAAGCTCCATTATGCGTATTTTGGCTCCCACGAAGCTTCACAGATCGATCATTTTTATGGGAGTTGCCCCCAGTAAAAATGACTGAAATGTTTATGCAAAATATGCAAAAAAAGCTGTTTAACATTTTTAAAAAACTTTTTAGCGATTGCTTTTTGTTGGATGACCCTGTATACATTTTTAAACATTTAAAAATTACTTGTCTATTTGAGTTATTAAAATAAATGCATATTGAAAGCTTTTAAGATTATTTTACGTATCCGAATTTTAGGTGCCTCCTAGATTTCTTAAAAAACCTCAAGATAGGACAGAATATTCCACTAAAGACATAGAATTAGAGTGCAGCGTTTACGGTATACCTGAACCGAAAATACACTGGTTTAAAAATGGAGAACTCGTAAAATATCCGAATACTATAAACTTGTTAATGGGTATGTTGTGACATTAGTACTAACTTTTATTTTGATGTTTATGGGTAAACTGTTTTAGAAATAACTTAAAGATAATGGGATTGATGTCGACCGACTCAGGGATATTTCAGTGTTTTGCTACAAATCCTGCTGGAAATATTCAGGCAGCAGCTAATTTAAAAGTTTTAACTAGTCCTGGTAAGTTGTGAAAAATAAGTACATTTTTTTTGTAGGTGTACTTTTAGCTTTTAGTCTAAGAGCTGGCAACCACTTTGACTAACCTGCGAGAAACAATATTACAATTTTGTGTATGTTTAATTTATTAATAGTTTAATAAAAAAATCATGTCTGTCTGGGTTGACGCGGTTGCAATTTTTTTTTTAAATCGGTGTTAATTTTTGTTTTGAAAAAAAATTGTTTTTTTTTTTAATTTTTCGGTAATAAAATGCATTCATTTAAGTTTATCAATTTCATTAAAAAAATCAAAAATATCAATTTTTGGATTTTTCAATTTTTTTTCAAAAATTTTTTTTAATCAAAGAATTGGCATTCTTGATTTTTTTTAAATTATTTTATTTTTGTGAAATTTAAGAATAAAATATTTAACAACTCAAAAAAAAAAGATCTTGTTGATCACAAAAAAGTCGCGATTCTAAACAATTACCAAATTTGGCTTGTTTCCTCGTAAAATAGTTTTATCGAATATCATTTGAAAAAAAAATTTAGGCTTTGTCTTTTACGAAATTGCCAAGCAACAAACTTTCATACATAAGGTTAAAACTATCAACGCCAAAATTTTATAATAATTCTAGCGAATTGCCGGGTATTTGTACTATATCGTGGTAAAAAGTCCAATTGCTGGAATTAATACTTTTGGACGTATGAATTTTTAAATTTTGTATTAAGTGTCAAATTTGATCGTAAATGTTCGCTTCATTTATAAAAAAAAGTCAGAAAGACTTTGCATAATTTATTAGACTATTTATTTTCTCTTCAAAAGCTTTTCTGCGATTTTTTTCTACGGCACGTAGAAATAAATGAAAAACACGTTTAAAAAACAAAATTTAAATATTTGCCTAAAAAATTGCGATTTTTTATTTATTAAAATTCAAGCAGAAGACTAGCCTTATTTCTACCACCTAATGAAAGTTACAAAGCTTGTTCAAAAAAAATTCAATGATGGTTAATTTTAATCTTGTGTCGTTTTCTCACAATATCCAAAAAACGGTATATGGGTTGAAAATTATACTTGGACCGGAACATATGGTTTTTGGATGAACAATTTTACACAAAATTCTGCCTCATTTTAATAAAAAATCTAGTCAGTTTGGGAGAGCAAGAGAGATTTACGGGACGTGACTAAATATTAGCCTTTTTTGGTATGCATTTATGTATTTTTTTAAACGTATTTTCACATTTCCAAGTTTTCTGGGAAAAAATCGTTAAAATCTTTTAAATGGTCCAATAAATTGTGAAAATTTTTTTATAAACAAATGGAAAATTTAGGATCGAATTTCATATCTTCGAAAGTATTTATTCTAGCAAATTTAATTTTTACCATGATATAGTAGGTACAGACATTCGGCTAAAATTATTTCAAGATTTTAGCTTTAATTGTTTTTATGTAATAAAAAATAATGTGTAACAATGTCATATTTTTTCAAAAAAAAAAAAAATCGAAAAGTTTCGGGCCTGATAAAACAGTTTTGTAATCGCGTCAATCAATAAATTAATTATACACAAAATTGTAGGTTTGTACCTCGCAAATTAGTCAAGTTGGCTGCCAGCTCTACGACTATTTAACTCTGTGTCACATGATGTCTATAGACAAGGGGTGGCTTTAGACTTTAAAAATAGCTGAAGTAAAAAATATAAAGTTTACACTATTTTTTGGCACTTTTTTAAGTTAGTTAAAAAATCATTTACCTTTTCGTTTTCTCCTATTATGCAATTCTGTGTCCATAAAAATCTTTTATTTCACATCCAGTGTAAACCACTATATCAACCCTCTTAATTTGTTATGGGCATACTCTTCACATGGGGATGCCCGTTTACCGGCCCCAAACCCAAACTCCTAACTGTTCCTGGACTTCCCGACTATCGGTACGGTTACGTATCTATACTTTTTAATATATTTTTTTAACTTTATGACAGCCCACGGAGGCTTATATGGAGCATGAGTACTCAATACCGAGGGTGACGGCCTTTTAGATGATGTTTAATCCATTTTATTCCCAGTTCCGTTAACGCTATCCAAGCACCAACACATGCAGATATTGCATTTCACGACACTTTTTAGACAACCTGTGTAGCTACATCGGACGTTAAACAAATAGCTACTACCTCTGAACTACCCCCATTATCTGGTTAATTCTAACGCGATATAAATGCAATTTTTGACAAATATAATTTTGAGGAATGTTATTTTTCGGGGATGTCGTTTTTGGCAAATGCCGTTTTTAACATATAGACTTAATAAGAAAGTACCATGTTTGCGAAGAGACATATTTTTGAGTTATTGTCGTTTTTAACACAAAATACGTGTTTTCAAAAAAGAATTGGTCTTTTTTCCGGTCTGTTATGAATTTTTTCTTTACAATAACTAAAATTTTTAAGTAAACAAAGTCTAAATATAGCACAAAACATGTCCCAATAAAATAAGATAAAAAATCAGAAGAAATATACTAATGTCGTTAGTTTTATTAATATCCAATTTTGTATAGCCGATCACTAACCACCAGAAACATCATTTTTTATTTACTGACTGTGTACCAAAAAAACAAAAAATTTAGGAAAAAAAACAGTGGTTCTTAAAATTTTCGGCGTTCTCTACCGGCAGAAATAACCAGGTTGACATAAATCAACAAGTTTTAATGACAAAATCTTTTTGTATAGGTATTTTTGGACACCCTGTAAATATAAGATGGTTAGTTTTTTTTGGTATTTATATGGAAGTGGGGCTCCACTGTTTTTTGGCCATAAAAAATCGGAAAATCAAGATACAGTAAAACATGGTTAAGTGGGACCTGGATAAGTGAGAAACCTTTATTATTGAGAACTACAATGAGATCCCGGCACTTCTTTATCGAATTGTCTCTGTTAATAGGACTTTTCAAACCTGGTTAAATGAGATTTGATTTCTTGGATTTTTTTCGATGTTTACCTCTATAAATGGGACTCTGTTGCTCAACCCCCTGTATAAGTGAAACATTTTAACAATTTTTGCGCAGTATATTTAATAGATTTTTAATATGTAAGTGGTAAACCATTATTTTTATAAACATTTCCACCTCTATAAATATAATAACGATACATTTCGACCTTTATAAGCGGGGACCTCTGTAAATGAAACAACAACTATTTTAAACCTGTCTAATTGGAAAACTGGATAAATGAAAACCTCCTTAAATGGTATAAAATCCTTGGTCCCTTGAAATCCCAATTAACCAGGTTTCACTGTATTTACATTTTTTTTAAATGTTCTCGTCATCGGATTTATGAAAAAAATTGTTTGAAACTTTAAAAACAACTATTTCATGAAGTTTTTTTTCCTTTTAAAGATCGAAAAATCAATTTTTTGACTCTTGGCTAAAGATTTAAAGGACATGGATTTAATTTTTACAATATTTTTATTTTTTTTCCTTGTTGCGTATCAAAAGTAGAATAATTTAAACAAAAAATTCAAAAATATTTATTTTTGAATTTTTCATTTTTTCAAAAAAATAATTTATTCAAAAAATTGACATTTTTGAAAAATATTTTGTGTTCTGGTTAGTTTTTTTTTTATCTTATTCGTCATCGAATTTAAAATTTTTGTTTTTTTTTAATATTTTAAAAATTTGTAAAATCGTGAAAATTGAGTTATCAAAATTTTAAATTGTTCGTCTTTTGAGGCACAACAAGAAAAAAATATAAATATTGCGAAGAATTACCGGAATCAGAAATATTGCGGTCAAAAGTCAAAATTTTGAATTTTTGAATGTTCAGTTGGAAGAATCATTATAAATCGGTTGTCTTTTGATCATTAAACAATTTTTGTGACAAATCCAATAAACAGTAAGTTTTTATGGCTAAACAGAACAGTGGAGCCCAACTTCTATATAATTACCTTTTTTGTGGGTCTCTCTGTATTTATTGTTTTTAAAACACTTCTGATACTAAATTATTTCCATTCAAAAATGCCACCCCGTATTTTGCTAACACAGAGTTTATATATCTGCCTTGTTATCATTATTTTTATTATTATTTTTGTTTCAGTATTATTTATTAATTTAGTTTTTTTTTCTTTTTTCCTTCCTTTACCTTATTCCTATTCATACTTACTAATTTTGCATGTATTGGTCAAATCTGCACGCCCATTTTTGCATGGTACCATTGTCGAAACTCGCTCGTGTTTAGTCGAAAAGAAAAAGCCGCAAAAAACCCGTCCGAAAAAAGTACAATCGAAATCAATCGACACCTTTAACAAACAACATTCTATATCTTTCTTTACCTCGCTTAAATCGGAGGACGGGGGTAAATTGGGGGATATAGATTTCGGCCATTTGATGAAAGCTACCAATCAGGGTGGAGAGGGGGGGTTCGATCCGCACAGCGCTTTCAGTTCACTGAAAAGTAGCGAGTTTACCGATGAAATTAACCTTGGCGACGTCCAGTCTGCCTTTTCCTCCCTAAACCCCATTTCAGCTGGAAACTCGGAGAGGAAGATTACCGAGGGATTCCCTGGACCTCCTTTGGACCTTAAGGCTGTCATTGTTAAGGCTAGGTTTGTGATATTAAGCTGGAAGCCTCCATTGGAGAATGGGAATAGCGTGGAGGCGTATTCGGTTTATTACAGACAGGAAGGGAGTGTAAGGTAAGTGTTTTAAAATGTATTTAATTTTTGATTAAAATGATTTGATAAGATATGATTAAAAAAACTTTTGTTTACTACCTTCTTAGAAAATACCGTTTTTAACCCCGAATAAGGGTAGTAAACAGGACTTTACCTCCTTTAGGGAAGTAAAATTTTTACCCCCTGTTCCAGCCGAGCATGCCAATTAATTTTTAATGAATTTTATCTTTATAATTTTTATTTTTTAATTTCTTGCGGTTCCAATTTTTCCACTAACAAGTCATTAGATTAAAAATTTTATGTAAATCATAAACAGTTAACAAAACTAGTAACATTAAACATAGGAAATTCCTAAGAATACCTATTTACAATAATTATTAAAATTTATTGTACAGTTGGATAAATTATTAAAGGAAATACCACTAAAACTTATTTTCGAATAGCAAAAATTCATAATTCATACTCTTCGTATCTTTCACGAGATTTAATTGGAAAAAGATTTAATGATATTAACTTGAAAGATTCTAAAATGTCTTGCTGGTAATTGTCTAGAAAGTTGCCTCCACTCCGATTTTGAGCAGATTTGGTATATGGGGATTTTTTGGGGCTCTGATCACGAATCTAAAAACATTTTTTTTCCGGCAACGTTTTGTTTTCTAGATATTCATCATCAATCGAACTAAACTCGTTTTCACTATATTCCCCCTTCTTTTTGCACACAATTTATGATTTTTACACTAAATTGCCACAGAAAATTTTATAAACACCTTTTAAAACTATTTTTTATGTTGATTTTACACCTTTTTTTCAATAAATCGCAAAGCTTCAAGGTCATGTTTGCTGAATAATTCCCTAGTGTATACAGGTGTGTCGGTAATTAAACTAAATTAATTAAAAAATCGTATTCAATTACTTCTTAGTAATTGGATTACTTTAATTTAATTACTTTCCGGAAAAGGTAATTGTATTTGGATTATCAGTCAATGGGATAATGTAATCATAATTAATAATTAATTTTCAGAAATCCCAAGTAATTCAATTACTTAGAAAGTAATTCGATTACTTTAAAGTAGTTGAATTACCCAATAAAAAATTGAATTACACGAAAAACTACCTTTTTTCATAAAAAAAACTGCCAGAATTTCTGGCGAACGCACCTGGGATTTAGTATTTTCGATTGTGCTTACTGCTACCTTTTTATACTTTTTTTTTGAAAATCTGTTGATGTTTGGGGTAGGATAAAAGAAATTTTTATTTTAAAGTCATTTATTGAACTTGCCGAGAAAGCAGTTAGTAGCAGTAGTGAATAATGTGCGCGTATGATGCATATTAGTATAAATAACATTTTATTTGTTTAGTGTATTGTGTTTAATATATTATTTATCATAAAAAATGGTACACCAAAAAACAATAAATTTATTTTATTCAAATTAAGCATACATGTTTAGCAATGTAATATTACAAATTATAATCATTTCAGCCTTGTATCAAACCTTAAAATCTTACTTTTCTTATTAATGTGTGGGTCCGCCTCTGGAAATTTATACAGTCATTTTTAATCTTTGTACACTAAAAGGATTTTTATATACATTATAAATATGCGAAAATTAAATTTTAACAATTATATATATATATATTATAATAATATATATATATATATATTAATATATATATTATTATATATTATATATAAGTACATGCTCCTAAGTACCAAGTACCGTGAGTGCCGGTTTTCCGATGTTTACCCATCTTTTTCCAGTTTCGTCAACGCTGTCCAGCACTGAAACTGCAAATTGCATTTCAAATCACCTTTTAGACAACGCAGTAGTCCATCCACGGACGTTATTTTAATAACTACTACCTAAATATAGACGTCTTGGATGCTAAAAATGAGATGTCTATGTCCTTTGAGAAAGCATCCCGGCCACGATTGATGCTTAACTCAGCAGGCTGAGGTTACCGTGCTCCAATATGTAGACCATGTCTAGGTAATCTGACAGGGAGTTTTAGAAAGCTCAAATCTTCCTGGGTAGCCATACTTATATAGGAGCTGATCATAGACCATTTATAAAGATAGTGAGACCTGGACCTAAAATGCACTTACAAACTCTACTGTTTTGCTAGTGAGTTCAAAAAAAGCCAAATTGTCTTTTCCACGATTTTAATATAGAACGATTATCTGGAAGTTCCAATCCATTCGGTTCTGTTACTCGCGGCACCTTAGCTGTCTGTTCATGCTTTACGGGTCAGATGGAATCACCAAGTGGGGCGGTAAGAATGTAGCCCAAAAGCCCTTATTCTTCGATAAACAGAAGACATAGCAATCACTCTTCCAGCTACACATTCATCACATACGGTCCTTGTTGATTCGAAACGATTTCTAAAGGCTAGAATTCTTAGGTACCGGTCCTGGCGTGGATTGTTATTTCTTCTTCGTCCAGAGCCCCGAATTCATTGTGTTCGATGTTTTCGAAACCATGCTCGACAACACAACAATATTGTATGAAAACCCCGATTTACACGACGGTTTATCTCCCGAAATGAAAGTCCAGCTTCACAATACGGCCTTTTTCAAACTGGCTTAGTTGCCTAAAATTTGCACTCCTTCGTACCGATGGCATTTTAAAATGTTGAACCAAACCAACTAACACAAATTTAACAATTTATAATAAATACTGTTGATACAAAATGAATTGGTAAGAAATGGTCTATTATAAAAAAAAGACGCAAAAAATACCCAAGTTTTTTGTTCTGCTTGAAATTTTTATCAATTACATGGAGGCACTAAATAAACATTTATGCTGAATTTCAATAAAATAAATTTAGTGCTTCTTGGTGTACGATTTTTTATGATAAATAGTTTATATGTGGTATTTTAAATAAAGTTATTGCTAAAAAATTCAGTTACATTTAGTTTTAATTGGTAATTGAATTACTTTTTAAAAGTAATTGCGACAGCTCTGAGTGTATACATGGTTGCGGCGTTTGAAAGTAAAGGTTGCAATTAAATGGTAAAAAGGTATAAAATTAATATAAAAACATGTTTTTAAAGGGTGTTTATAAAATATTGTGTGCCAATTTAGTGTAAAAATCAAAAATTCTGGGCAAAAAGAAGGAGGAAGAATGTATATAAGCTTAGTTTGATTTTTAACTTCGATGATGAATATCTCAAAAACGAAACGTTGCCAAAAAAATATTTTCAGGCGCTGATCAGCGCCCCAAAAACCCCAGTATACCAAATTTGGTTAAAACTGGAGTGGAGGCAACTTTCTAGACAATCACCGTCTTGCTAAATGCAGTCGATTTTTTAAATAGGTTTTTAAATCTGTGTTCTTTTTCAAATAAAAAAGGAATTTTGAGATTTGGGAGTTTCAATAGATTATTATATGGGAATAGTTAGCAATTCCATTAATACGTGTCGAATTGATAACCTGCTTTTTTGAAATTTGTTAAAAAACTGTTAAATTGAGCCGTTGATAAGGCTAAATATTAAATTATATTTATGTTACTCGACCAGATGTTTACCTATCTTCTTAATATACAATTATTTATTAATTCTGGACTTTTAGTTCAATAAAATTGTCTTTATTTTTTCTCAACTAAATCATCTGAGTGTAAATTTGTTAGGCATGTCTTTACCTAAGCATCTTGCAGATGGAAATTAAATACTTCATTTAAATGGACGCTTAAATTATCTTAATACGTAGTGAACATTATTTTTTATTTCAAAACACGATAACGGTTACTCATCTGAATAAAAATCGAAAAAGTGGGAAAATCCATCCTAATTAATGTGTTATTTACGATATTTTGACCCTGAAGCCAAAACCATTAAAAACATTTAAAGTTAAAACAATAAAGACAGCTTTTATTTGCACAATCTACACAAACTATTTTTAAAGAAGAGAAATAACATGAAATAATATTGTTATTTTGTATATAATTATTTTTTGTTATAATTTTTTAGAAATTATTTTTTATAGGTTGACCACATAAATAAAATATTATTAAGGATTTATAAATTTATAATGATTAGTGTATCAACGCATTGACAGCTTTTTGAGTTATTTTGAAAAAAGCGAAAAAAAACACTTTAATGTTTTTGCGGATCTCCACATTTTGTTGTCGTAAAATTACAAAAAAAAACATAGTTTTCCAAATTTTTCGGTCAGTCGAGTCGTATGGTTAGCACTCTAGTTACAAAAATAAAAACAAGGTTTTATTTTTGCATTTTAACATTTTGGTTGTGCAAGTTATGCAAATAACAGTACAAATTACTTATTTTAGGTTTTGATTTTTTTAGGTACTATGCAAATAACTAGATACAAATTAGTTATATTTATGGTTTTTGCAATTTTTTTATTGAATACATTATACTATTTTTGATATAAACTTAAGCTATATACAAAATATTACAATATATAATTATTTCAACAAATGTTCAAATTGTTTACCTTGTTGTTTAATACATAAATTACAGCGTTTAATGCCTAAATTACATATTATTGCGTATAAATCTTGTGTGGACAATGAAAGGAACTCGATTTCGATGAGTTCCTGTAACTCCTATAAGGTATTTGGTTTTTGCTTTAACTACGCTTTTTATTATGCCCCACAAAGAAAAATCGCACGGTGTTATGTCACATGATCTTAGAGGCCAGTCAGCTGTTCCACGCGTCCGATCCATTCCTAAGTGTGTTGTTTAAAAACTGTCTTACTTCTGAACCGTAGTGTGGTGGTTCTTCATCTTGCTGCCAGATGGAGGAAATGTTTTCATAAGTTAGATTATTTTGTAATTCTGGAACTACCAAGTCTCTTAACATGTCAAGGTATTTTTCAGATGTAACCTTTTCATCAAAAAAATAAGGTGCTACAAGCCCTACACTCCACCTGACCTGACCAAAATCCTGCCCAAACTGTAACACCTGGAAGATATAAACCTTCTTTTAAAATCGCATCGGATTAGTGTCACTCCAATAAACACAATTATGTCTATTAACCCTCCCCCATTTACCTTAAATGTAGCTTCATCTGTCCACAAAATCCGATCAGTAAAATTATCTTTAGCTTTATTAAGAAATTTTGAAAATTCCAGTCTCCTGTCAAAATCATCTTCATGTAAAGCATGCAGAAGTAGTGGGCGGTAGCATCTCAATTTTAACACACTTATAATTTCTTGAAGACTTGACCAAGAGCATGTCCAGTTCTAAAGCACGGCTTCTGGTAGATACGGTTGGGTTTTCAACAACACTTTGCAGGGATTATCGGATTTCGTGCCCATTGAGACTTGAATAGCGTGTTGGAAACTATCAATTAGCTAAGATTTTAAAAAAATGGTCAAAACCCATTTTTTATAAGGATTGTGCGGGTTCCTTTTAATATTTTATAAGGAATAAGATTGTGGGATTGCAACATCATATTACTTAAAACATTTTGTGAATTTATTTTTAACCGTTTTAGAGAAATCTTGCCAAAAAAATATTTTTGGGAGTCTTTTCTTAGTAAGATCTAACCTTAACAAAAATTTACCAGCTCATGTTTGAAGAAACTATTCTTTATTTTCGAGTGTAGAATACACCTTAGAAAGGAAGTGTGGTAATTTTTTGAGGTTCCCAGTATAATTATTTTTAAAGGTGGAATGTTATAGAAATTAATTAAAACTATTTAATAACCCAATATTTTTAGTCTTATCTTTAAGGAATGCGTTTTAAATAATTTTCGACAATAAACCAAAATTTTAAAAACATTTATATTGGGAAAAATAATTTCAATTTGAAATAGATAAATAGTTCGTTTATTGTAATTATGAATCATAACTCCAATGTCAAAGCATCAAACATAGCACATTTATTGTTTTGAATCTGATCATAGCCAATGTTTTTTAATGATCTTAGATACTTCTGAGTAACTTCCTTATCTACATCCTCTTTACAAAAACTGCCCAAAGTTGAAGGTTTTACACACACAAGGGCGGTCGCAGAGTAACAAGGCCTATAATAAGGGTCTTCTGGATTATTAACGATCACACTCCTTTTTCATGTGCTATCCAGTTAAATCGATCCAAACAGGAACATTTAAACGGGTTACCATGAACGTACAAATATGTCACATTAATTTTTTTCAGAAAATCTTCTGGAATGAAATTAAATAAGTTCGCACTAAGTCGAAGTACTTTAATAGATACAGATTCAGAAAAACTTTTAATTGAAATAGTTGTTAAACGATTCAGATGAAGATCCAGATTGTTTATAACTGGAGCGATATCTTTAAAAGCTCCATTGTGAATTTTGAAAATTTGATTGGTATTTAAATTAAACCAATTAAGTTTGCTCCAGCCCTCAAACATTCTTGGAGGTATCTGGCGTAGAGCATTTCGAGACATAAAAAAAGTTGTTATATTTTTTGTATTTGTGAACCATTCTCTTCTCATGTACTCACATTGATTATCGTTGAGATCAATAAAATCCAAGTTTGGTAAATTTGCAAAGGCGTTGTCTTCAATGTAGGAAATTTCGTTAAAATAGAGATAAATTATTGTTAGACTAGGGATAACGTTGAAAACGCCACTTTTTATTTCTCTAAGAGAGTTCTTAAATATTTGTAGTATTTTTAGGTTGGGAAGGTTAGTAAACGCACCAGGATCAATGGTTTCAAATTTGCACTCACTTATCGAAAGTTTTTCCAGAGAGTTCATGTTATTAACAAAATTTTGTCCGATTAGCGGAAGTTTTGAATTTATACATTGGATATAAATTTCAATAACGTTTTTTCCTTGAAAAGTTTTTTCGTCAATGCATCCGTTTATAGTTTTTTGTTTCCAGTCGAAGAGTCTGAATCACGATAAGATAGTTCCAAATTTCGGACATAATCACATGATTCCGTATACGCGGATTGTATTGATAAAAATAGAAAATAGCACAACACTAAACTTTTATTATTTTCAATCATTATGATAATCTGACACTTTCCCTTGTCGAAAACTAGTTTATACTAATATTAAAATATAAGTCATTGATAATACAGAAAGGTGTCTTATAAAAATATTCATGTTGCACTCGGGTTTTCCAGTATCAAGCTCTACAGTAGAAGCGAAATGTCGGGTTTTGAGAAATTACCCCATTAGTCAGGAAAATTCATTTGACTAATTTACTGGTCAGTTGCCTTACCGAAATATATAATCAAGGGCAGATCTAGGATTTTCAAAAGTATTTTATCTAAAAAGTAACACATGGGTTAAGGTTTAAAAAGGGAGTGGGCTTTACACCCTCCACCGCGACTGGTCGGTCTATTGTGGCTCACAGCTTTTTATATTTTTCCCAATAGGATCAGACTTCTAATGAGTCCGATGATCAAATTGGGAGAGAGTTCTTTCACCTTACACACGAGAATAATATGTGCTCTGGTGTCCCTGTCTCCTGGAAAGTTTGACGAGCAGACGATCAAATCCGTCATGTCCTTTTTTCCTGGTAGAGTGACGTAGGTCGCTACCAGGTCCTTGTTACAGAAACCAGATGTTCCACTAAGGCCGTATATCCGGCATGTGGTAGACGTCCAGGGCTCCTGGATGAGTGCCCTTCTCAAGCACCTGTTTGTTGGGGATAGATTTACCCCTCCTCGTGAAACCGGTGCTCGTGACTTTAGGGGCACCTTTTAAAACGGATTTACCCGCTTTGGTCAATGCACCCCTGTCTGCTTGTGACTTTAGGGACACCTTTCGAAACGGATTTACCCGCTTTGGTCAGCGCACCCCTGTCTGTTTGTGACTTCAGGGGCACCTTTCGAAACGAATTTACTCGCCTCGGCCAGCGCACCTTGGTCACTTTTTCCTATGAAAACAGTTCTCTCCGTTTTCTGTTTGAAGCCAGGGAAACCTTTTCCCTATGAAAGCGGTTCTGTCCGCCCTCTGTTTGAGTCAGGGATCCCTTCTCAAGCACCTGTTTGTTGGGGATGGATTTGCCCTTCCCCGTGATCTTAGGGGCAGCTCTCAAATCGGATTTACCCGTCTTGGGCAGTGCATCCTTGTCACTTTTCTCTATGAAAGCGGTTCTGTCTGCTTTCTGTTTGAAGCTAGGGAAGTAAAAGTCAATCACGGCAGAGCCCCGCATTACTGCAGTAAGGCTAGATACTCCGAGAGATCGCCCTGTATCTCAGAGGCACCGTTGGAGACACGTGTTTAAGGTACTGGATGCCATTCACTCATCAGCACGGTACGCAACACGAGTAAGCCTGTGCTTAAGGTATGTTTTTTTTTTAATTGTTGAAAAATTAAAACTTTTTTTAAATGAGGTACGGGTTTTTTGTTACTTTTTTTTAAGATTTTTTAAAAACCCAAAAACCAATAATGTTTCCACTTATTAAAAAAAATTATTTTTTTCCCGGGTTTTTCCCCAAAAAAATGTATTTTTTTGACTCCCTCTCTCATATGGTTTCTTATAAAAATTTCCCCCTTAAAATAAAATTTTTCGAATAAGTGAATACATTATTTTTTTTGGGAACTAAATAGCTCCTAAAAAATAATAAAAAAAAAATCCAGGGCCGTTTTAAAAAAAAAACAGTTGATGGGGGCAGCTCAAAGACGAAACGTCGGTGTATAAATAAAAATAACACTATCTTGTAGAACAGAAAAAATAGCAAGGAAATTTAAAAAAACTTTTTTTTTTTGTTACATCAATTAAAAAAAAAGTCATAAAAAAAAAAACGAAATCGTGAATAATGGTTTTTTCCAAAAAAGTGGGGTTTGAAACTTTTAAAGTTTTGAGGAGGCATTTTGATTAGCATCAAATTGCGCAACTTTGCCTTTTTTTTAACCGACCTGTACCTCTTTAAGTTTCCGAGATCCTAATGATAACACTCGAATTTGGGCCCCCCAAGTTTAAAAACTTAAAAAGAAGGCCCCAATTATTCCTGGGGGTTATTGGATATTCAACCTGTTGTATGGGTCGGACTTTATAGCGTCTTTTATTAAGTTAAGAATAAAACTAAACTGTGTTTTATTTTTTTTTAAAAATATTTTCTAAATTTTACTTCATCCTTTGCTGATGTCGATTTATCAATGTAGTATAACAACCCTCATCGCGTCTTTGCTGAAATATTGGATATATAGAGGCTTTCCCCATGTTTCAGGTTGGCTAATTGTAATAGTAATTCGTCATCCTCTTTTTCTTCTAACAATAAATATATTGCTAGATCATCCATTACGACGCTTACCAAAGATTATTCCCTTTACGCTAATAATTTTTTTTCCGCGAGTTTGAGCCGCGGTCCTAAGAAACCACCTGATTAAACGGCGGCCGCATGCGTTAGTCGCATTGCGTTAGTCGTATGCGACGGCCGCGTGGAAGGAACCACACCTTTAGCTTCGGATCCCGTCTCATGCGCTTTCTGCTGGGGGGCGATAACCGGCAACTCGCACGCATGCTACAGAAAGATCCTACTGAGGCCCAACCACGACATCCACGTGCAAATACAACACATGGGACGCACACCAAATATATACCAGATGCTATTGGCCTCAAGGGGAACACTTTGGCAAAGAAAATTTTTATTTTAGAAGCCCCGAGAAAATCATAATTTCAAAAGCGAATCCACTGTATTTTTTTGAATTTTATAAAATTTTATCGCCAAATCCTAAATTACGCAAAAATATCTTTATTTTTCTTGGAATTAAAGGCATCTAAAATATTTGCATAAAAAATTGTTGAGTGAAAAAACTTTAAGTGGCTATGATTAAAAAAAAAACAGATAACTACGCAAAATTTCTCAGTTGACAATAAAAATTAAAACTGTTTGATTGTAAAGAATAGTTGTCGAATCGAATCGAATAGTTATATTCGATTCGAATTTCGAATCGAATATTCAAGCTATTCGAATAGTTTGAACTATTCGAATAGTTCGAACTTTGCCTGATTCGAACTATTTTTTAAATAATTGCTTGTATAAGCTAACTATAGGAGTCGTAGTAGCTATTTAAAAATGATAATGCGAACGAAACGCTTAAACTTTTGGTTTAAAACTACATCGTTAATTAATAAAATAAAGTATTTTCCATCAAACCCCTTAAATTTAACTTAAAGGTTTAATCAAAGAAAAACTGAAAATGTTTTAATATAACCCTTTTCTAACTTTAAGGTTAATAATCAAAGAAAAAAAACTGGAAAAACTAGTTTAATATATTTCAGTTGTTCAGTAAGTAACCACCACAAAAACTTTCCAATATTGTGGATTCAATTTTAAATGAGTTGATTGAAATAAAATTGGGAATTTAAATTATCACAAACCTTTCAAAATTGCCGCCAAAATCAATTCCTATTTCTGAATAATCAGAAAAAATTCGGGTATTCCAATTATTCAAAAGTTTCGAATCATTCAAATAGTTTGATATATTCGAATAGTTCAAACTATTCAAATAATTTGAACTGTTCGAATAGCTCGAACTATTTAAATTTTTTGAATATTCGATTTGAAATTCGAACCGAAAAATTCGTATCGCCCCAAATAATCCGAAAATTCGAATATTTGCATACCCCAGTAAATTTCATAACACAGCCACCTAAACGATCATCCTAATACCCTTCGACACCAACAATAAAAACCTAACCCCAACCCCATACTAAAGCCTGCTGTGTAACTTTTTCCTGGTGACTAGTTGTAAAACCGTTTAATGATAAACTGCATTCCACGGCGAGCTAAACAATCACTACCCAATACCCTTTCACCCCAACAGTTGAATCCCCACCTCCCACCTATGCTGTACTTATCACTAAATAACATCACACACATACGCACATGATATGGCAGGCTTTAGTACGGGGCGGCGTTGGAGGATGGTGGGTGGGGGTGGAGGTTCAACTGGTGTGGAGTAGAATGGTATACTCGCGTCTAGAGACACCCCGGATAATATGGCTCGCGAGCTTCTTGACAGTGCTATAACCTAAAAAATTTAATTTTAATGTGTAAAAAAATTTGGGGTCTTTTCAAAAACGTCTCGCATTAATGTCTGAAATTAATTGGGGAAAATAAAGATGCTTTGCTAAACTAAGAACGAATCCATGACCGACTAGAAATTTAAAGGTTTTAAATTTGTCTAAATCATCGCTACAGAAGTTATTAACAAAATTTTTATAATTTTTGATATGGTAGAAGTTATAATTTTTTTTTTAAGTGTAATTATATATTCTCCGGGTTTTTTCTAATACGTTGGTAAAATTTTCAATTTTGTTAATAACTTCTATGTAGGGATAATTTAGACAAATTCAAAAGCCCTAAATTCTATTCGGTCATGGTTAGTTTTGGTTAGCAAAACGGCTTTTTATTTTCCCCAATTATATTTCAGACGTGAAAATGCGGGGACGTATTAAAAAAGACCCCAAATTATTGCATTAAAATGTATTTTTTTGCCGAGTTCCTGCTTAATAAAGCATGTTTCTTGTGTCAACACTATCAAGAAGCTTGCGAGGGTTATCGGGTTTCGTGCCCATAGAGACTTCTGATTAGCGTATTCAGTACCTTTAAGGAAAATTTTTAAAAAATTGTCAAAACCAAAGACAATTGTAGTTATCACTATAGACGCCCAGTCCCTTTCTATAAATACTTTTTGCCGACAATCGAGTTTTATAAGAATATTTAATTTTTACCTGCTGAGGTACCTCTCAACGTTGCCGTTTTGACTTCTTACTATGTCATAGTCTATTTAAAGCGTAGGCTCCCTCCGCACATATTTATGTTGCAAAAACAACAAACTGCTTTTTTCACAGATATGGGTCGAGGAAACGAAGTAATGCACAAAATTTTTGGCTGTAAGATGAATTAAATGCGGTTTTTGGTATTCGATTCGTATGAACCTCTAAAAACTTGTGAATAAATGTATTTAACGGGACAGAAACACTGCCTTTCATTAGAAAATAATTTTTGAAATGCATTTTATAGTTTGTAATTAGAAAAAAATATATAATTGTAAACTTAAAAATGCATTTTTAAAACACAAACACAGTTTTTTATTTCCCATTAATTAAATTTGTTTATTAAGTTTGTAGCCGTATATGAATCAAATGCAAAAAACCGCATACAAATTCAATCTGCAAAAAATCCCTTGTAAGGCCTATTTGAGAGCCGGGACGCTGGCCAGTACACCACCGCTATTAGTAAATAAATAAATTATTATTCTAATATAAAATAACATTAGAGTTTTTGTATAATTTAACTTTTTATGTAAACAAAAAGGTAATAATTGTGCAATTGGGTATCATTTAATATGAACTGTCAATACAGAGTGTTTCAAAAGTCCTGAATGGAACTAAAATTTTCTATAAGTTGGCTAGTGAGCCACGGGGTTAAGGAAAAGCTGCTAAAAATATTTAAAAATTATTAACAATAATATAAATCAAATTACAGGTCCTAAAATTTTTTTTTCAAAAGAGCAGACATTTGAGCAATCTTTTACAGTTGTAAAAAAATAATCGTCACATCAGCTCCTTTATATCTATTTAATTTTTATTATAAAACTTTATTAACGTATGTATACGTTTAAAAATATAATAAAGAGATTAATGGATTGTGGATTTTGATTAAAATGGCGATTTCACCAGTATAAGGGTGGCTGGGTCTAAATTGTATAGTTTTTAAATATTACGCAAATACCTATTTATTTAGAACAATATAAAAGACAATTATTTATTCTAAAACTTTGGTAATTGTTTAAAATCACGACCCCACTTTTTTTGAGATGTAAAATCAACATGAATATTTTTTTTTTAATTTGACAAATATTTTAATTTTTTAAGTTTATCGAAAATAAAGTAATAAAAAATTCAAAAATGTTAATTTTTCGATTAAAAGTTTTTTTAGAATTTTTTTTGTTAAATCTTAAAATTGATATTTAAAAAAAAATGAAATATTTGTCTTTACACATAGAATATAAAACACATTACTAGAAATTGCAAAACTTAAATAAATGCATTTTTATTTTCAAAATAAATAAAAAAAAATCTATAAAATTTAAAAGAATTTTATTTTTTTGTACATCTTGAGAAAGGGAGCAGATACGATTTCAATTCAAACTGGATTTTGCAGTACAAACATATAGTATTTGAATCCCGCACCCCGTTACTTTTCACATTTTTATTAATCTTACCCATGCTTCAGAGGTACCGTGCATAGTTAAATTTAAGCAGAAATATAAAATATAATTGAATAAGAAAAAAAAATACTATTAAGTGGCTTCCAATCCCCCGGAACTTAATTTTTTTAAATTTATTTCAATCATAAAAATAAATATAGAATCTTGTTTGTAATCATAGGGAGTAACCGCAACAACTGCCTGCTTTTTTTCAAAATTTACAGAGAGGTGAGAAAAAACATGCAAATATGAATTTTTTACTAAATTACTCGTCGAAAAAAATTAAGAAGAGCCTTGCTTTTCGTTTTTTGCAAATTTTAATAAATCACCCCCATTTAGGGGTTGGAAAATCGCCAAATCTAAAGAATGGCGAAAATTGTAGTGGTGTTAAAAGTTTCTTCTCACTGCGATTTTTGTTTCAAATGAACCTTGGAAAAATGAAATAATACATTTTCATTACTAAGTAGGTTGTAAACCAACCCCCAGGGACTTTGTGTGGGTGCAATCATCTAAAATATATAAAATCGTATACAACTTCAAAAATTGCAAAACATCGGATTTTTAGGACATCTATAAAAAATTAATGTTTATGATAATCAACTACCCTATTTAAGGGTGGAACTACCCTTATCAATAGGGAAAAAATTTAAATAAAATACTATCTTTTTTCAAGAAAAGTCTTGGTTGGTATTTTTTTGAATCAATATATAAACCAGGTGTAACTAGATTTTTCTAGTTTACTTTAACCAAAACCACCCCTACAAGGGGGTATATCCATCCCCTAAAATGAAGAAAATCATATACAACTTATAAGTAAAAACAGATTTAGATGTTTTAGGATATCTCAAATATGATGGACAGTTTAGAAATGAGTTTTGATAATAAACACTTCCTAAAATTAAGGGTAAAGAAACCGCATTATCAGAAAAATGGAAAAAAAAAATTAGCTTATGCAAAAGCGTTTTGGCCTCATATTTTTCATCCCAGATGTGTGAAATAGGCCTTCTTAGGTTTTCGAGTTCATTTCTAATCAAAGCTACCTTGCAAGGGGGTAAATTTAATCCCTTAAATGTCTAAAATCATATAAAACTTTTAAATATTATATATATATATATATATATATATATATATATATATATATATATATATATATATATATATATATATATATATATATATATATATATATATATATATATATATATATATATATATATATATTTGGATGTTTTAGAATATCTTGCAGGGGTGGTTTTGGTTAAAAATGATCTCAAAAAATCTAGGTACACCTGCTTTTTATACTTTGGATCAAGAAAATATAAAGACTTTTATTGTAAAAAGCTAGGATTTCATTCTTTTTTTCTCACTGATAAGGGTACTTTACCCTTAAAAAAGGGTGGTAGACTATCATATACATTTATTTCTTACTAGACATGTCCGAAAAATCTTATTTTTTTTGCAATTTTTAAGGTGGTACATGATTTTATACATTTTAGGGGATAATTGTACCCCCACAGAGTTCATGGGTTTATTTACAACCTTCGCAGGGATGGAAATGTATTATTTCATTGAGAATAACTTTCAATACCACTAATATTTTTGCAATTTTTTAGATTTGGCATCTTTTCAACCCCTAAATAAAAGTGATTTTTAAAATTTTGCAAAAAACGAAAAGCAATGCTCTTTCTAAATAAATAAATGTGAAAAAACAGGCAGATTTTAAGCGATTTTTGTTGTCACTCTTTTGACTATCAGACATTTGGTAACTTTAAACACCGAATAAATTTTAGGTGAAGATCATATAATTATAAGGTATTTATTAGTCTAAATAATTTTAATATGTATAGATAAATACTTACGATAGTTTATAATCAATTGCTCACATAGTGTACTATTAATTCTTGTAGGGAAAACGAAAAAGCCTAACTTTATCTGCTTTTCGACTCACTCGGCAGTCATAATATTGGGATAGATTTCCCGACATTTTAACAAGAATACAAATTTTAATTGCCACCAGGGAAAACACAAACAAATCACAATGCACAAATGGCAATACGATATGCAATGAATTAAACAAAAACGTTTTTTTATTTAACTCCAAAAAACTAGCCGTTTTTTGCTTCTTTGATGGCCACACTTTAATTAATAATTCTCACTTTATTTGCAGATAGCAATAAACTAAAAAATACATGCGTTTATTTGGATTTTATTTATAAAAAAAAACAAATAAATTTAGGTGAGCCTATAAAAAGATTTCTTGTTATGTAAGGATGTCTAATAATAAAAAAATAAAATTTGTAAAAATTTGAAATCATGTTTATCAACTTGTATTCTTATACTAGTTATAAATATATTTTAGGAAATAATTCCCCATTATTTAATAAAGAAAAAAAATTAAAAAAAATAAGATTAAGATTATTAAAACGAATATAAATTCGAGCCTATTTTCGACAGAAATAATTCCTACTTTCTGTTACTTTTTTTAATGGTTTGACAACAGTGTTCTTTTATACAGCAGCGTGTGCACGTATATTCTCTCGATGGACGCTCGCTCAAGGAATCTCAGCAAGCGAGCGTCCAAACCTATTACCAAAAATTTTACATTGTTCTGTGTGTCTATAGTGATAACTACAATTGTCTTTGTCAAAACTCATTTTCCGTAAGGATTGTGCGGGGTCCTTTTAATATTTAATAAGAGAAAAGTTTGAGGATTGCAACATCATAATTCTTAAAACATAATGTGAATTTATTTTAAACCGTTTTAAAGAAACCTAGTCAAAAAAATATTTTAGGATTTTTTTAGCAAAATCCAGCCTCTTATTAAACATTTACCCGCTCATGATTTAAAAAAAAATCTTTATTTTCTAGTGTAGAAACCCAGGGCCGCCGCAAGAAAAAAGTTTAAGTCAGTTTACTAGTCTAAAGTTAATTGAATTAAAAACACAAATAAAAATACCACAACTTTAATTACTAAATAATAGTCATACTCATTTAAATTCATAGGCGATATTATGAAATTTAAAAATTTAGACCGGAATTGTTTTATTTTAAGTAATTTTTAAAAACCCAGGGTGGGATACGGACCCTCTCTGACCCCCCTTGCCGACGGCCTTGTAGAAACCCCTTAGAAAGGTAGTGCAGTAATTTGTATCCTATTAATATGGACCACAAGTGGATGTAATCCCGTTGTAATTTTAACCTACCCGTAACATAGTGAGGAATTATTTAAAAATGAATTAAAACTACCTAATAACCCAATACTATCAGTTTTTCCTCTAAGGTTTTTTTACCAAATGCTATTGCTTTTTTTTAAAAAAAAGAGGTACTAGCTGATCCAACGTCAACTTTCGACAATGAATCGAAATTTCAGTTTAAAAACATTTATATTAAAAAAAAACATATTTTAGGTTAAAAAGATAAATAGTTTGTTTTATTGTAATTATAATCATAACTCCAATGTCAAAGCATCAAACATAGCACATTTAACGTCTTGAATCTGATCATAGCCAATGCTTTTTAATGATTTAAGATACTTCTGAGTAACTTCCTTATCTACAACCTCCTTACAAAAACTGCCCGAAGTTGAAGGTGTTACACACACAGGGGCGGTCACAGAGTAACAAGGTTTATAAAAATAGGGATCTTCTGGATAATTAACGATCACATCTCCCTTTTCATGTGCTATCCAGTTAAGTTGATCCAAACAGGAACATTTAAACGGGTTACCATGAACGTACAAATATGTCACATTAATTTTTTTCAGAAAATCTTCTGGAATGAAATTAAATAAATTCGCACTAAGTCGAAGTACTTTAATAGATGCTGATTCAGAAAAACTTTTAGTTGAAATAGTTGTTAAACGATTCAGATGAAGATCCAGATTGGTAATAACTGGAGCGATATCTTTAAAAGCTCCGTTGTGAATTTTGGAAATTTGATTGGTATTTAAATTAAACCAATTAAGTTTGCTCCAGCCCTCAAACATTCTTGGAGGTATCTGGCGTAGAGCATTTCGAGCCATAAAAAAAGTTGTTATATTTGTTGTATTTGTGAACCATTCTCTTCTCATGTACTCACATTGATTATCGTTGAGATCAATAAAATCCAGGTTTGGTAAATTTGCAAAGGCGTTGTCTTCAATGTAGGAAATTTCATTTAAATAAAGATGAATCACTGTTAGGCTAGGGATAACGTTGAAAACACCACTTCTTATTTCTCTAAGGGGGTTTTTAAATATTTGCACTTCTTTTAGGTTGGGAAGGTTGGTAAACGCACCAGGATCAATGGTTTCAAATTTGCACTCACTAATCAAAAGTTTTTCCAGAGAGTTTATATTATTTACAAAATTTTGTCCGATTTGCGAAAGCTTTGAATTTTTACATTGGATAAATATTTCTTTAACGTTATTTTCTTCAAAAGCTTTTTCGTCAATGCACCCGTTTATAGTTTTTTGTTTCCAGTCCGAAGAGTCTGAATCACGGTAAGATAGTTGCAAATCCCGGACATAATCACATGATTCCGTATACGCGGATTGTATTAACGAAAATAGAAAATAGCACAACACTAAACTCTTAATATTTACAACCATTATGATAATCTGACACTTCCCCTGGTCGAGAACTGGTTTATACTAATATTAAAATATAAATCCTTGATGATACTGGAAGGTGTCTTATAAAAATATTCATGTTGCACTCGGAATTTCCAATATCAAGAACTAAAGTTAAAGCTAAATCTTATTGTAAATCGTTGAATGCTTTAACAAAAAATGTTAATTCTAGATATATACTAACTAGTTTAATTATTAAAATAAAGCCCGTTCACAATTTCAACCCCCAAACTCGGTTGGACATCTTTGATCTTCGTCTCTTTCATGCGTCCATAAGCTTTGGGGGGTTTGTCAAATTGGGTCCAAATCATTAGGTAGGTAAAAAAATAGCCAAACTGCGGTTTAAAAATAAAATTTCCAGGTAAAAATGATTACCTGGTTTGACCCAAACAGGATGGAATTATTGCGGCCCGTAATAAATACCAAATTGAAAATTATTAAAATTTTTGTAATAACTTCTCCGTAGGGATAATTTGGACAAATTCAAAAGCCCTCAGTTCTGGTCGGTCATGGTTAGTTCTGGTTAGTTAAAGAGATTTTAAATTTTTCTCAATTATATTTCAGACGTGAAAAACAACATATTGAAAATTATTAAATTTTGTTAATAACTTCTACATGTAGATAATTTAGACATATTCAAAAGCCCTTAGTTCTGGTCGGTCATTGTTAGTTCTGGTTAGTTAAAGTGGCTTTTTATTTTTCCCAATTATATTTTAGACGTGATAAATACCATCATATTGAAAATTATTAAAATTTTGTTAACTTCTACGTAGGGATAATTTACACAAATTCAAAGGCCGTCAGTTCTGGTCGGTTAAGGCCGTTAGTTCTGGTTAGTTAAAGCGGATTTTTATTTTCCACAATTATATTTCAGACGTGATAAATTACCAAAAGTAGGAACAGTAAACTTTTCCGCTTAGGCCGCAGTTCTGCCATGGCTTACTCAAATTAAACTTATTCTAGGAAGTTTATACCTGCCTATTTGGGCCGTAATTTGGATATACCGAGTTTTAAAAGCCCTTTTAGGATTTTTCGAAATATCTTAATTAGTTTTAGTATTTGAAATGGATTAAAACAAATAATTACTGTAAACTATTTAGCAATATGTTTATTATAAGTTATTAATTAAAATATTGACATCAAAATAAAAACAATGTTACGAAATACTTTTATCCTAATTTTTTGTATTCATTTATAGTACGGGGTACAGGTAGCAAAAAATATTACAATCTAAATTTAAACATCCCTATTTGCCGCATCAATTTTTTTACGATTTATAAGGTTATACTTCCTGTCAAACCAAAATATTTGTTCTCCACAATTCTACGCGGCTTCTTGAGCTAAAAATTAGGACGTGTTCGAATTTTTTTGTTCACATCTTTGATACAAAATTTAAGCGCTAAAATATGTATTTAATATAATATAATAGTATATTATTCAATGAGCATGTAATTATAGCTATTACTTACGATGATGAAGTTTGCGACGTAATTCATCAAAGTGAGTAATAGCTATTACATGCGAGTAGAATACTATACTTTTTCTACGACTTATCTTTTATACAGTGAGTTACATATGTAGCTGTTTAAATTACCTTTTCAATGATTTATCATAAGAGCATTTTAGTTAAATTTTTCGGAACTTCCTATTAAAAGTACATGAGAGAAAGGAAGAAATCTACCTGCCCAAGTACTTTTTAATTTGTTTTACAATTTTACCTTAATTACCAACCTCGTGATAGAAATACTAAGATATGAATATTAAAAAAAATATTAATTAAATTATAAACGGCTTCGTATTTGCTTCTTGGTTTTTCTGGTAATAAATTGTAGACGCAGTGTTTGCTGCTTCTGTAATTTCGGGTGGAGTGCCAGTTTCCATTTCATCGTCACTGATTTTAACCAATATTCTTACAGGAAATATTCCTAGGTATTTATTGAACGAACGTAAACTTTTAATATATTCTATAAATCAAAATATGGCGTCAGTTGTGAATAACATTGGTTGTCATAGTACCGTGAAAACAGATGTCAACCAGCAATTTTTCTGTCAGGCAAAGCACACTATTATTTTTATACACTATCTTATAAGGTCACAGGATTGTGAAACATGAACTTTTTTTCTTCAGATAAATGAAATTTGTTAATAAAGTTATTTTTTTCGATACTGACAATTATTAAAGGTCGACTTTTTGAAACTTAGATATGTTAAGCGTAGTTCATATGCTTGCGAAATGCGATTTGCGAATTGCGAAACTTGTTTTGATTGGTCGATTTCAAATGTGTCAATTGTAGGAACTCTCTATTCTTAAGCTTTTTGCGATTCGTAATATTTTAAAATCTGGGGGGCGGGAAAATTGACGGATTCTTATTGGTCGACTTAAAATATGTCAGTTGTCAAGGTTAATGTCACTTTTTTTGCGTTTCGTAATATTTGAAATGTGAGAAGCGGAAAATTGACTTTAATTTAAGATTTTGCGAATTCCGAAAAATTGAAGACCACGAGCATGCGTATTGATATAGATACTCGTTTGATTTTGGCGTTGCTAAAAGATTAAGTTACTACGGTTCAATTCCTGGGGCCATGTAATATAAAAAAAAAAAAAAAAAATTTTTTTTTTTTTTTTTTTTTATATATATATATATATATATATATATATATATATATATATATATATATATATATATATATATATATATATATATATATATTGGCGGCATCAAAACACCGCTTCTTATGAGAGCGTTGTCTAAAAGGTGCTGTAAAATGCAAATTCTGTATGTTTTTTATGCTTGGGCGGCATTGACGGAACGAGAAATAAAGAAAACTAGGGTGTTTTTTTTCGATAGAAATCATAATCTTATAGGATTAAAGCGATCCTTTATTTCATGACAACCTGTCATTCTCTCATAAGTTTTAATAGCACATATGCAGTTGTGATTTCAAGTAAAAATAAAATAAAAAGTTTAAAGTTTCCAACATATTCCTACTGATTCAGCCTCACCGTTAAGACAGTGCGAAAAAGCGTGCAAGAGAGAAAGATGAATCAAAATATAATCTTTCTTTCTCGCTCCAACGTGCTAATTGGTCGAGAAGGACTGGCTGACGAATCAGCACGACGAGTGGGATATATACCCTTCTCACCGACCAATGAGCATGTAGAAGCGAGAGGGAAAGGTTATACTGTAATTCTTCTGTCGCTCTCGCTTGCTGCCTAGTAGCAAGGCTTCCTCTATAAGAATATGCTCAAAGGTTAAAATAAGTTGTGATCTTTAATGTAATTTCTTATTTTTATTTTATGTTATTTGCCTGTATAAAGACTTTATGGGAATTAAGTATATTCTATTTTTTGTTGTTGTTTGTTTTAATAAATCCACCTTATAAGATGCAATTATGAAGGTCAGTAAATGCAATAGCCCTTCTTCACCAGTAAAAATTTTCAACTTGATCCTTATTATTCACTGACGACCAAAGCATTATAAATGTTTATTAAAACAATACACAGAGAAAAACCTAGCATAAGATACAATATTGTTAAAAAAAAATTAATTATAAATAACACAAAAAAGTTTTAAAGAGGAAATTAATTAAAACGTCAATACTTCCATCTTGCATCTTGCCAACAGTTCCAGCACTAAATCCCTAAAAAATTCGCAGTCGCAGCGCTATGAAATACCAAAAAAACCGGCGGAAAAATTTTGCGAATTCGTAAATCGCATTTCGCAAGCTTATGAACTACGCTTTAGACAGTGCTTATTGACTCTTAAAGACGTGTATATGTGCTTTTGATGCTTCTATGTAGGTCATCGAACCCGTGGTAGGTAATAAGCGTTATTATCTATTCAAAATTAGTTAATAATAAGCAAATTATTAAATAGTCGTAGAAAAATATTATTACTTTATTTCTGAAAGCAGATCTTTATTATATATTAAAAGTAAAAAGCTTAAAATGGGTAAAGTATTAATCTTTACTTTAACTTAAACTTTTTAAACAGCAATATTTTGATATACTTTCTGTCACTTATGTGTTACACCAAAAGAAAACAAACAGGGTCTGAAAAAAATAATTTTTCACACACATTATTACAAAATAAAATAATTTCTTTATTTTCCATAGAAAATATACTAAAGTTAGGGCCGACTTAATATAAAGATAAGTGAGATAGTTATACATAAGAAAGAGATGATACGATGATGTTTTTAATAATTGGTTATTATTGAAGATCGTTTTTATTTCCGTTTACAAAAAAAAAAGTTTTTTTATAGAAAAAACTAACCAGAACCAACAAACAACAACTTCCAAACTATTACCTAGTTCTTGTTGGGTTTCCCGGTTAGTTCTGGTTAGATTTTCCTTTTAAATTTAAATTTCTTTATCATAAATGCGCCGTCTAAAAAAAATAAAAAAATCTGATTCCTTATTTTTTGACTTTTTAAGCCAAAAATAGGGTGGACCCAGATAATTACCTTATTTAAAAATGCATTCTTCAATTTTTTTTTTAAATTTTTTTAAAAATGTGCTCCTTTTAAAAACAAACCCCAACAAAAAAATAAAAATGGTTTTAAAAGTTAAGTTTACTGTTAATATAGAATGTGTACGTTATTTTAAAATAGAAAATCGATTTTAACATTAAAATGACAAAACATCAACCCTGGAACATTTGTAATCCTCTACGTACGATGTCTTTTGTTCGTAGCCAATTTCTCTTAAAGCCCTTAAGTACTTTAGTGTAGCTTCCTTATCTACAGTCTCCTTACAAAAATGCCCAGACGTCGAAGGTACTACACATACCGGTGCTTTCGCGGGTAAGCACGGCTTATAAAAATAAATGTCATTTGGATAATCTACAATAACATCACCTTTTTCATGTAGTATCCAGTGAAGTTGCTCCAGGCAGGAACACTTGAAAGGGTTGCCGTGGGTGTACAACCATTTCACTTTAATTTTTTTTATAAAGTCTTCTGGTAAATAATTAAATAAATTAGCACTAAGCCGAAGCACATCAAACGATACAGAGTCCGAAAAACTTTTAGGTGAAAGGGTTGTCAATCGATTGTGATGAAGATCCATATTAAGTATAAAGGGAGCTATGTCTTTGAATGCTCTGTTGTGAATTTCTGTGATTTCATTACTGTTCAGGTTAAAGTACGCTAAATCACTCAAGCCCTCAAACATCCCCAGAGGAATCTGGCGTAAAGCATTGTTGGCCATGAAAAAAGTTCTTAGTTTTGTTGAATTTGTAAACCATTCTCTTCTAATGTACTCACATCGGTTATAGTCAAGGTTAATGGTGTGCAGGTTCGGTAGATTTGCAAAGGCATTGTCCTCGACGTAAGATATTTTATTAATTCGTAAATAAATGCCGGTGAGACTCGGAATAACATTAAACACTCCACTTCTTACTTCCTGCAAATGGTTTTTTGTTATAACAACTTGATTTAACTTAGGTACGTTTGTAAAAGCACCTGGATCAATAGTTTCAAATGTGCAGGAAGTAATCCAAAGCTGTTCTAAATGTGGTAAATTATTTATAAAACCTTGACCGATCTGAGGTAGTTCCGAATTTTTACATTCAATGTTAATTTCTTTAACTTGCTTGGGATTAAAAACGGCTTCGTCAATACATCCATTTACAGTGATTTGCTGCCAATCTGAGGATTTAGTGTCATGATACAATACAGTCAAATTTTGAACATAATCACATGACGCCAAATACGCCGATCGTATTACAAAACAAAGAAAATAAACTATCACTAAATAATTATTTCTTAAAATATTCATAATAATATGAAACTTCTTGTTTTCAAGAGCCGGTTTATACTAATATTCAGTTTATTCAACGTCGATAATACTGGCGCGGAGTAATTTGGGTGTCTTATAAGAATGTTTGCTTTTTGCTCGGAATTACGTATTCGCATCGACAGTCCTTTTCTGTTGTAAGGAAAGTAACAAAATTTTAAATATATTTAATGTGTGGTAGCAATACTATAATTATTAATCTGTTAGAATAGCCCCTCTCTTTCTGTTTAATCTTTTATCAATGTAAACTTGTAAATTTCCACTTAATTATAATATTTTTAGGACAATAAATTCTGAACACAAACAAAAATTTAAGTAATTTTAAACCATAGATAACCTAACTTTAGATATGTAATGGCTAATCGCATTTATGGCAAGTTTACGACCTCGCGCGCTAAACAAACGATAGTGTCATTAAGCATGCGTATTTAAAAAACATGACAAGTGCCGGACTTAGAAATTTGTATGTTATTAATTAATTTATATTTATGAAATATATTTTTTATTTATTTAGATACTAAATTCTTTTATTTTGCGTTTCTATACATATATAAATTATGTTAGGTAGTAGTATAAACAATGAGGTAACAAAATTAATAATGCAAATTTAAATAGAAAAAATAGGGGCTAATAAAAAATAGGGTTAATTTCAAGACCCAGTTTTTGTACCGCCGTAAAATGGTTTGGAAACTGTTAGAATTTATTAAACGCGTGACTCTCGACTTTACACGGTTTTATGTCAGTTCAAAAACGACGAAGTTTAAACGCTTTCTATATATTTAAAGGGTTTTGCTTTGCTTGGGGACCAGTAAAGGGATCGTGTAATACACTGTCACCTGTTGTTTAGGAATGGGTTTATTTGACTGGACTTGCATATGGCCGGGGCCGGGGGTTTTTTGCGAGATTGGAACAGACTTAAAAACAGAAGGGTAAAAAAATGTTTATACAAATAACGTTAACCCTTTTCCTGCTTACACTTATGTTTTCGATAGCGATAAAAGGATATTCTAAACATTTTAAATATATTTATACAAAACGAGCATATATTTACTAGAGGCAGCCTTGCCGTTTGGCAGTGCGAAAGAGAAAAAAGAATCATAGTATAACCTTTCTCCGTGGCTCCTACCAACGTGCCAATAGATCGACGCGCAGAGACCGACCAATCAGCACGCAAAGCGGGGTATATATATTCTTTTCACCGACCAATGAGCACGTTGGAGGGATAAAAAGGTTATACCGGCAAAAGTGCCTCTAGTAGGTATATGCTCCAAGGGAATATGTTTTATGTTGTAATCATTCTTACTGACTTTTTAGATTAATGCAATACATTTTTTAAAGTATGGTTAGATCAGTATAAAAATGAAAATTCGGTGCTCTTTGAAAAGAAAAACACATAAAAATTAGCTAAAAAGGTGGAAAGCAGCACATTATAAAAAGCAAAGGCGGCCGCCAGTTCAAATCAAACCTTTTTAGCAAATTTTTATGTTTTTTTTTTTTTTTTTAAAGAGCACCAAATTTTCATTTTTATACTGCTGCAACAACAAACCGTTTTATTTTTCAATTTTAACAATATGGTCAGTAACTACAGACTTAATTACGTTGATTCATTTTTTATTTAGATAATTTATTTTAGAAAGTAATCATTAGCGTTTGAGATTAAATAGTTTTGAGGTATAATTATTATCTGCCATCCACAATTTTAGACTAATGTTACTGATAATGTTTCTGACGTCACTACCACTTTCTCTAACACCATTTTAATCGCAAGTTTGGATTCATATATTCAATTTAATTAAATATGAAGTTGGTCACTTTTTTTAAAGTCTAAAGAAGAGGAACAGCTCGTGCCGGCAAAGCTACAAACTGCATTTTTTTGTTAAATTTAAAAAATTAAAAATATTTTTGTCCAGCTCCGAGTGTTTCTCAGAAGTGACTGGTTTCCATAAGTTTTTTATTTTTAAAGATATCTTAACAACAAACAATAGTATAGTTTAAAGAGATTTTTTGTCAAATTCAAATTTAATAGCAAACCACCAATACCATCCTTTAAAACAAGGTGCATATAACCTAAAAACCCAAAATCCATACCAAAGTAAGCTTTTCTCTGGTTTTATATGAAAAAACTCTGAAAAATAGCCAATTTTTCTTATAGTGTGAAAAATTTAAATTTAGTTGTAATTTAATCGCGATACTAACCTTATTAGCGCACTTTTCGCAGAGAAGACTTCGAAAATCCGCTAAAATTGACCACTTTTTAAAAAATTCATAACCTTGGACCCTTTTAGTCGGAAAACTAATATTTGAGAATAGGGGATTAGATTTTTTTAAATCGCAGTTTAAATATTTTGTAGTCATTTTTTGGACGACTCAGTGGAATTAACTGTATTTGCCCAATTTAAATGTAGTAAACGAATTATTAAACTTCAAATTTTATTACATCTTGTATATCTTCGATTTTCATACAAATTTGGCGAAAATGTAAAAAACGGCTTTGAACACTGTACTGCACGCACTCTAAATAAAAAATGCCTATTTTTCACATTTATTTTTATATAAAAAAACGTTTTTTTTGCTGTTAAATTTTAGAAACCAAAAAAATTTCCATTTTGCTGTGTAAACTGCACTATAAAAAGATTAAACTTATATAAACAACTTGAACAACAGCTCCCTTCACTAATCATAAAGTAAGTTTTAGAGAAACGCCGATTATAAATAATTATAAGCCTATCTAGACTTTCAAAAAACCCGCAATAATAAAAGTGTAAAAGATCCTATTATAATATTTTATGTACTTCAGAGGAAACCGTAGCAGGACGAAACATTGAAACATTAAAAAGCTCTTTATTTTAAAATAAGAATATTAAGTACAAGCATTTCAAAATTTTAAATCTAAAAAAAATATTTAAGTATAACACTTTATCACAACCTGTGGCAGTAAAATTTACCGCATTGGTATATTTTAGGGAACGTTTCCAAAATACCTCGCGATCAAAACTAGAAGAAATTAACATAGGAAGCCTTTGGCCTGGAAAAGTTTACCACTTTAGAGTAGTTCCTATTAGTGCCAACGGTGCAGGTGTATCTTCAGATACTCTAACAGTAACAACGCAGTCGGAAGAACACGTTCCAAGTGCACCACAAAACTTTGAGGCGTACGCAACAACACCGAGGAATATTCACATCAGTTGGAAAGCACCAGAGACATCTAACGGGAAAATATTGAGATATACTATTTACTACATGGAGGTAAGTTCAAATAAATTAATGAGTAACAATCCACTTCTAAAAAATTGCGGTCCTACGAAATGTCCTTAAAATTTCGAGGTTTGTTATCATCATATATACCCCTTTTTGTGGCTTAAATGTTAAAAAAGGTTTTATAATTTTAACTATAAATATTTAAAGAAGTTACCTAGTACATATTGGAATAAAAATTTATCAATTTAATCATCATATTATACTGACAAATATATTACGAAAATATTTTCCCGGAAATAACACCTCAGATTAACAAACTTTATAGAGATATAAATATAAACATTATGACTTTCAAAAATCCAAGCCCACAAAAAGTGTATTTAAAACCCTAGTCCTGAAAACCGAGAGGTTAACATCCAAGCAAAAAATTAGTATAATCAAACTATTTTAGAAGCCAAAAACCGTTTTAACAGTCAGATAAAAGATAAAGTCCTTTCTTACTCGAATCCTTGTAAATTCTTCTGGTCCTTTTCCTAAAACATTAGTCAAAACTTTTGCTCAAATTTCTTTCCACCCTTAATCTCTGAAGATGGAATTATTTCTTTTCCTAAAGAAAGAGCCGAACTATTTGCCCAACAATTTGCTGCCAATTCTACGCTTGATCCTCCTATTAATCTTCCTCTTCCAACAGTTGCCCCTGTTTCTCATAAAAATTCCGATATCATGTTTAAAGTCAAACAGATCAAGCGTATCCTTTCTTCTCTTAATACCAAAAAATCGTCTGGGCTGGATGACATACCAGCAATTGTCTTGAAAAAATGTGCTTCCGACTTGCACCCATCTTAACTCGCCTTCTTCAAATCTCTTACGACTCGGGCATTTTTCCGGAGAGGTGGAAAGCTGCACGTGTGCAACCTGTCTCCAAGAAAGGATGCGAAACTCTCCGTTCTAACTATAGACCTATACCTCTTTTTTCTATCGTTTGTAAAGTAATGGAAAAATCATTTTCCCAATCTTAAAGTATTTGGAAAAACACAAAATTTTACATGACAGACAGTATTTATTCCGTCACAGAAGATCCACAATTGATCTTGTTTCCTTTGTCTCACATAAAAAGTCCCTTAATTTTTTTGGTGAATCCCAGATGACATATTCAAAACTTTTGATCAGGTCTGGGCATGATGGGCTATGTCCTCCACCTAAGCTTTGTTCTTGGCTCTTCAATTTCTTTTTTAATCGACGAATATCAGTTATTGTAGATGGTCATTCTTTCAACTTCTACCAAATTAATGTTGGGGTGCCCCAGGGTATTTTCACGTCTTCTGCTTTAATGAGTTAGCCGGTATAATTCCTCCTTTAGCAGTTCCCAACAGAGCAACACCTAGTGCTACTTCTATGCATCCTTTTACAGTCCAACTTAAAAGGTCCCGAACTTTCCACTTTGTTCGTTTATCCCTAGAGTGTCCAGACTATGGAATCTGCTACCCGCAGAAGTTTTCCCTTTTCCTCAAATCCTCCCAAATCCTCAAATATTTAAGTCTCGTGTGAATAAACTTTCTCTTACCACTTCAGACACCCACGATACGTTAGTACTTAGGCCTCTGCCTTCGTGGACTGTCCCAAGATAAAAAAAAAAATAAATTAAAATGTATTGCCCAAACTTAAGGAAATTATATGTATTAAAATATTATGATTTTTAGTAGTTTCTAAAGCCAAATACGGAAGAATATGAATTTCTGAAGAAGTCTTACAGTTACTTTTATGTCACTGGTTTTCAAGATGGCTGTAATGAACACCACTTTTAATGCTACTATCAAATTGCTTAACTCCACTTCATGACATCTGTCTCTTTTCCTCTTATATTGTAGTAGCCTCGTCGGTGATCAATGAAACACTTATGGTCGAGAAATCATATAAAATTAGTGTTTAATAAAAGGTTTTTTCTAATAATATACATATATTCACTATTCAAAAGAGAAATATCTAAAACGCTTAAAAAAATTATTAAAAAATTTCAAAAAGAAATATGCTAAAAAAAAAAAAAACGCTTAAAAAAATTATTAAAAAATTTCAAAAAGTAAAAATTATTAATGAAACTGGGAAAAATTTTGGATAAGAGATTTGTACAACGTCCGTTATCAGTTTCATTTAAGAAAATAAATATTCAATTTTTTTTTTAAATTTCATCTGATTTGGTTAAATCCTGTTTTTTATATTTAGACTACGTCATCAGTTGAACACAGCGTGGATACTACAGAATTGTCCTTTGATCTGAATGGCCTGAACGCCTACACCGAGTACAGTATATGGGTGGTAGCAGTAAATCAAAACGGTGCTGGCGCCGCAACTGAAGAAAAAATTGTAAGAACCTTCAGTGCTCCACCTTCTGATGCTCCTAGCAATATAACATAGAATATAATACATAATAAATTAATATTATTATATTATAAATAAAATAATATATAATATATATTATATTATAAATTAATATATATACAGGTGTGGAAAATCCAAAACCGAACATAGGGATAAAGTGTAATGTATCAAACAGAAACGGACACCCCTTTAACTGTGTGAAAGAAGTGAGACAAAGCTTCGCAATGTGTCGATACTTGTATCAAGCGCTGTTTTGAACAGCGAAAACCGGCGATTCGAGGCATACGGCAACCTTCGTCGAGCGTACGCTGTTTAAGCTATTTTGGCGCGTATGTCCTAGTTTAAATTCGATCTCACTCTATTTTATTGTTTAATTTGTTTTCTTTGTTCTACTTGCGAAACGTCCATGTTCGGTTTTGAACTTTCCACACCTGTTTTTTATATATATATATATTTTATATATATATATATATATATATATATATATATATATATATATATATATATATATATATATATATATATATATATATATATATATATATATATATATATATATATATATATATATATATATATATATATATATATATATATATATAAGTGATTCTAAGTTATTTAATATATAATATTAAAATAAACCTTTTTTAAATAACCTTTTTCAAAATACTAAAAAATAAGAAACTTACATTCATTTATTGTGGCGAATACGGTCCTGTCTTAAGTAAGTTGTCACCTCCTAAGAAATCTTTGGGCTGTGCTGCTTGGAAACGTTGAACGTGATTTCCCGCAATGTTTTCCACACTTTTTTTTACTTAAACCGACCTACTTGCAATGACCCAGTACTTGGGCCAGAATAAGCCCGCAAGAAAACCGTCGCGCGTACATCTCAAGCAAGTTTGCAGATTAACGACACTTTCCATAAATAAGGAACATATCCACGTATTTATTGTTTTTAGGTTGTGTCATTTTCCGATTAACAATGATTTAAAATTAAAAATAATTCTCACCTTGTCAGGTTAAAGCAACTGAGCCAACGACTGAATCATACCGTGTGATTAAGGGGCAAAAAACAAGGTAAATAAGAAATAAACTATTTGTTTATCTCAGTCCCGCACTAGCCATCTTTTTAAATTTTAAATGTTATTTAAGTTGCTTATTTAAATTTTATAAGTTAAAAAAGTAATTTAAACATTTGTTATATATATATACAGTATATTATAACATTATATAATAAAAATAGTTAATATATATATATATATATAAAAAAAAAAAAATATAATTTTATTTATATTTTATATATTATTATATATATTATATATTTTATATATATATATATATATATATATATATATATATATATATATATATATATATATATATATTATTATGTACGTACAGGGTGATTCATAAGGAAATGTCAGTACTTCAGGAACGTATCAGGGTCCAAAAATAAAAAAAAACATTAAAATTGTGACGTTTTTGCCATGATTCGTGCCTTTTCAAAAAAAAAAAACACAAATTACTATTTAGTTATAAAAATATCAAACAACATATAATTATGAATATTTTTCGGGCACATATTTGTTACTACTGTAGAGTAGTCAAAAATATGTGTACCATAACTCCAAATTTTAAGGCAACTTGCAATAATTCTCTCATTAAAAGAATTTTTTAAGGAAGACAAATGTATTATACTGATTTAAATTTTTCCCTATTTATTTTACAGAGCATTGTTGTAAGATGGGAACCCCCACCACCGGAAACCCAAAACGGTGTAATTTTAGGCTATAAAATTAAGTATAGAAAGTCGGGAAAAGGTAAAGGTACCACATATACGACACCAGCAAGTGAAAGGCACTATGTAATTAAAGACTTGGAAAGAGGATCGCCGTATCAAATAAGGGTTTGGGCGATGAATGTCAACGGAACTGGGCCGGCATCTGATTGGGTAGAAGTGGAAACCTTCCAGAATGATTTGGATGAGAGTGTTGTGCCTGGACAACCCTCTGGATTACGATGTAAGTACTTAATTGAGGACCAGAATAATTTTTGAAATTCTCCTTCGCCATATTGGATCCGGCATTTTGAATTTTGAAAATATGTCCCTAAATTCGTGATCAGCGACCCTTAAAACTCCTATGTACCAATACATCGAAAACCATGTATCACATCTTTGGGTCCGATGCTTTTTTCTTTTGTTAAGTGGTGTAATGTATATGTCTAGATCTTGTATGTTCAGAAAGAGTCTAACCGCAAAATTGGTCATTCTTTAGTTTTTAATGAAAAATTAACTTATGAATCACGCTCTATTCTTAGATCTAAGAATGGTTAGCATTATACTGGGCAAATTTGTAAGTCAAAATAAGCAATTATAATTTAAACCGTGGAGTGCTATCATTTTAAGGGATGCATTTTTGAGGGTTAAACTTTTTGTATACATACGTTAACAGAAAAGTTGTCTAAAATTAAATTTCATTTGTCGCATATTTAAGGCAAAAGAAATTTATGACAAACATAAATTTAAAAAATGAAGCAAAAGGAAACAAAAAAATGTAATATGTTTATTTTTTAAATATTATATACACCCATAACTTATTTTCAAATGAATTTGGGTAGCATAACTTATAAGAAAGATGTACAAGAAATTGTGAACAAATTACAAAAGTCAATTTTCTGAATTGTTTTTCTTTCTTTAATTTTTATGTTAAAATTAAAATTTGTGAACTTTTCTTGTAATAGTTGGCCTTTTGTACATCTTTCCTATAGGTTGTGTTGTATTTAGAATGGTGATGACCATTCTTATGACAGAAACATATCCCTCTCTCCTTTGATGTGGTAAAAGAAAGTATTTTATTTCATTCTACGCAATACCACAGAATATGGACTACTTTCCTAACTTTGAAATGTCATATCTTGGTTACTATTAATTCTACACACTTTAATCAGGCACCGGTTTAAAGGTCCTAAAATAGTCTTTATTTTTACATTTGCCATATTGTTTATACCAAAATTCTTTGGGAAAAAAGTTATAGGTCAAAGTTTAAAGAAAAACATTAAAAATTAAAAAAAAAAGTTGCCAACTTTTTTTCATCATATCGGTTACTACAAATCCTAAAGACTTTTACCAAAGACCGTTTTAAAAAACATGATAACAGCTTGTTTTTCTGTAAAGTTATATCTATACTTAATTTTGGGTAGAAAAAAGTTTTGGGTCAAAATTGTTAAAACAAAAAAAATGCATTTTTTTGGTTTTTTTACTTCGTTTTCCAAATTTATGTTTGTCAAAAAAATTCCCTTAAATATGTGACATTTTGGTAGGAAATTTAATACTAAAAGATATTTTTGGTCGGGCCCAAAGGCCGTCGTTGGTTGAAATTTCTTCCTGGCGTTTCGCTAGCACAAGTGGCAAGCTTTATCTGAGGTCCTTCCATCTCCGATGCTAGTTGCAAACTGCAATTAGATTTGTCGTACATTTTTTTGTTAATTAACTAAATGGTTTACTCAAATAAACAATTTAAAAGTTGCGTTTAATTTCTCAAAAATAGAAAGTATTTTCATTAAAGTAGACAATTATTAAAGTATGCTTAAAATCTAATTGTCAAATAGTGCGCTTCATGTTACATATTTCAGAAGGTAAAACCAGGTAGCAAGGTGCAACAATTTTTTTTTTATTCGGACCTGGATATTTTGTTACCAATATACGGCAAATTACGCAGGAAATCTAAAAAATAATTAAAAACTGAGTATTACATTTAAAAATAAAAAGTTGAGACTAACTGGCAACGTTGTTAGATGTTCCGGCAACGTTGCCGGTGTTTCCAGCCAACACAAAGTGTTTATTTTTCCCTAGGTTTCGAATTTTACATTTTTTCCTAATAGTTCGTGAGATAATTGGACATTTCGGGACTTTTGGGACACACTGTATATTTTCAGACGTATTTGAGTTTCTTGATGTATTGGACACATTATTACAGACATGTTATGGGTTTTGAGACCCCAATGTTCGAAGTCAAACTTAAAACACCTCATAATATTAAACATGACTAGTTATATGTATTTTTTTTACAATGCTCAGTTTGTCTGATTTCTTCAACCGCTATATTAGATAACTTTAACATAAATCTTTATTTTAGTTTTGGTTAATTTATTTTATTCAATTACAGATAAGGCTACATTCGACAAACTGTATGTAATGTGGTCACCGCCCACTAACCAAAATATTAGAGTAAGAAGCTACATTATAGGTTGGGGTAAGGGAATCCCCGACATTTATTCACATGAACTGGATGAAAGAAACAGAACCTTTATTATAGAAGGACTAGGTAAGTTTATTAAATAAGACGATATTATAGTGATCAAATATTTTTATTTAAATTCTTAAATTTCAACATTCCGCAATAATAAGGATAAAAATACTTTAGTGTGCAAGACACACTCGTGGCGGCGCGACCGCTTGACACATTTTCCATCATGCATTGCAGGATTGAAATACCTTCTTATATATTATCTTACTAAAAACCATTATGTGATCGTTTGTCTCTTCTTGTTAGCTAGTTGGTTTAATCGCTCTATTTTAAATAAAGAATATATTTTTAAGGAACAAAAACAGGTTTAAAGAATAAATATTTTAAATAATCTTGACTCTTATGTATACCCAGCTTTTACACAAAATTAAAAAAATAAAGGTAATATAAGTGAAATGTGATTTTTTTACATAAAACGATTAAAAGATTTGTAAAAAATCCCTTTACAATTCAATACAATTCAATTTTTTTTTTTTTTTTAGAACCAAACTCTGAATATGTGATTAGTATTCGAGCTAGTAACAATATGGGGCCAGGACCCTCAATATATGCAACTGCTAAAACACAAGATGAACCACCGCCTGAGCCAACAGCGGCACTTATGCCTCCTATGGGTTTGAAGGCCCAAGTCTTAAGTACAACA
>JAHBCN010006363.1:0-49541 GCA_019359885.1 Listronotus oregonensis | reverse complement strand
CCAGCGGCCACCCCAAGATTTTAAAAAAATTTTCCCAGCAATTTCCTTGGTCGCTTTTATCTAAAATTTTTTTTCCCGAAAGTTATACTATTAGTAGTTTCTGAGATACAGCCGACTACCTCTCTTAGTGGAACACTGGGAACACCCGGTACATTGTAAGATTCTTTTAAATTAAGTCAGATTTTACTAAATAATTTAAGCGTTTATTACTTAAAATCACTCGATTGTCCTTCAATAATATTCTAGCTTAAACTTTTTTACAGTGAACCAACAATCATTTTTGCTGCTGATTGTGGTCTTCCTCACCTTTATCCAAAGTCCTATGGAATATCTGTGGGTGAGCCGCTTATCTTAACACCTTTAATAGAAAAAGGCCTGATTTCCGAAGCTTTGAAAAAATCTGCTGTAACATATAGAGACTTTACAGCACCCGCATTTTCCGGAAGAAACATTACCAGCTACTCCGGATACCTTACTGTAGACAAGACTTACAATTCAAACTTATTTTTCTGGTTTTTTGAATCGGAATCTAACAAGGATGATCCAGTAGTTCTCTGGTTACAAGGAGGTCCTGGGGCCTCAAGTTTATTCGCTCTTTTTACAGAAAACGGACCATTTATAGTAGATGAAAACCACAACTTAAGTTACAGAAATTATTCCTGGACAAGAAACCATTCAGTACTTTACATAGACAATCCTGCGGGAACGGGATTTAGTTTTACTGACGGAGGTATGCACAAAATCAGACAAAAGTTGGAGAAGATCTGTACGAAGCTCTAATTCAGTTCTTTACCCTGTTTCCAAAATTGCAAAAAAGTGTTTTTTATAACTGGAGAGCCTATGGAGGCCACTATATTCCTGCAATATCTTATGCCATTTTTAAGAAAAATCCTGAAGCAGCTTTAAAAATCAACTTACAAGGATTTGCTATAGGAAATCCTTTAAGCGATGCTAAAAACCAAGCTGATTACGGATCATACATTTACAATCTGGGCTTAATCGACTCCAACACAAAAGATTATCTTGATAAACAACATGCTGTACTTCAAAGTGCCATCGAAAAAGAAGACTATAATGCTGCAACAAATACTTTATCTTTGATTCGTGAAATCGTTCAGAACGCTTCTGGTATTCCCAATATCTATAATCACCAAGAAGTTAAGCCAGAAAGAAGTTACTGGACAGAGTATCTCATCCAGGATCATATTCGTCCAGAAATTCATGTAGGGAACGTATCATTCGGTAAAACAAATGATTTAGTCGGCAGTAATCTTTGGGAAGACAAGACTGTAAGTGTAGCACCTTGGATTGCAGAGTTGCTGAGCAACTATCGGGTGCTGCTTTTTAATGGACAGTTAGATACAATCGATCCGTATCCTTTGATGGTAAATTTTATTAAGAATCTGAATTTTAGTGCTAAGGAGGAATATAAAAGTGCAGTAAGGCGAATCTGGTATGTAGATGATGAAATAGCAGGATACTCAAAAGTTGCTGGAAACTTGACGGAAGTTTTGGTAAGAGCTGCTGGCCATATGGTTCCAACGTATCAGCCTAGGTGGGCTTATGATTTAATTTTAAGTTTGTAAGAAATGTGCCATTGCACAATTAAAAAAAGTTGTTAAAAAAGTTTTAGGTTACTTTTTTTTCCTTTTAAAGGGTGTAAAAAAGGTTATGTTTTAAAAAACCCCCTAAAATCTTGGACTTTCCTTTCCTTTTTTTAAGGGAAAAGTTTCGGTTGGTATTTATCCCAACCTTTTTGGGGATTACAAAAAATAGTGATGGGCATAATCGGATTATTTTAAAATCGAATTATTGAATTATAATGATTTCAATAATCGGTTAATTGTAATTCAATTATAATTATTTTATTTTTTTAATCGTTTGAATTTTAAATTCGATTTCTGAATGAATATGTAACTCGATTCCGTGTAACAAAACCCAAAACCCAAAAAATATTAAAAACCGAAAAAGTCCTATCCCCTTAATAATTCGTTTCGGGGATCCTGGACCTTTTTGACATAAAATATTTATTAATATTATTTTTTTTAGTGGAAAATTTTTTTCCCAATTTCTTATTTTTTTTATTTGGGGCCCCCGGGCCCATTTTTTAAATTTTTTAAAATTTTGGGCGTGATCATGAATCTGAAGTCATTTTTTTTACTCTCTATTTTTTTAAATTATAACGCTCCACTCGAACCTAACCACAAAACTTTCCTAAATTCCCCCCTTCTTTGGTTTTCCCCCAAAGGAAGATTTTATCGAAATACATTATTATTTTATAAAATAAATTAATTTTACTTTTATTTAACAAATATTTTTAATAAAAAAAGCACAACAAGCATTCCCAAAAAAAATTATTTTTATTTTTTAAATGTCCCCAAACAATTGAACCGCCTACTTTAAAATTTGAATTATTCTTATTCATCGCGATTTAATTTAAAAAAAAATTAAAACGCATTCAATTTTTCCCGGGGTTCTGGGGTACCAACATAAAATTGTCTAAAATACCTAGACAATTTTGTTGACATTTTTAAAGAAAATTTTTTTTGGGGGAAACGCTTTTTCTTTTTTTATTAAAAATAATTGTTGGGAAAATTAAATTTATCGTATAAAATAATAAGTATATTACCATAAAATTTTCTTTTTGGGGAAATCATTTTAAAAAAGAAAAAGGAGTTTGTCAGATGTGAGGTTGGTTCAAGGGGGGCGTTATCTAAAAAAATGCGAGTCCCAAATTGACCCGATTCTGTCGCCCAAAAACCCTTTAAAATTTTAATAAAACGGGTAAATAAATAATTACTTTTTTAAATTGTTGTCCTCTCTATTTACATAAATACATACACTATTAAAAAAATTTAAAATTTTTTCGTTATTACAGGTTCTATTTTTTTTTCAAGCTAATTAATTTGTGGGATCCAAATTTTTGTAATTCAAATTAAATGTAAATAATCGCATGATTGCGATTATTTCAATAATCGGAAATCGATTATTTTTAATTGAAATTTCCATCCACTAAAAAACTCTTTTAACTACGACTTATGCATGGTATCCGGGAGAATGTGTGAAATCTCCCGGATACGAAAAAAAAACTTTAAAAAGAATACTACAAGTTCATATTAACTTTTTTCGTATAGGCCTCTCTTCCAAGATATCCATTTCTCTGGATAAAAGGATACAATACGATGTGCAGGCGCCACCTAGTATCGGAATAATATACTAACAGAATATGAGCATGTAAGCGATTATAAAAACACAGGTCACTACTTTTGAATTTTCTGTTAAGTACTGTAAATAAAACCGAAATCCTGAAATTAGTGTAGATCGTAGATAAAATAGGAAACTGTATATCACGCACAAATCACAAATCCTTTTTTATCACAGCTGATTACTGTCAAATTGTTCTTGGAAAAAATACGAAATGGCTCAATCTGTAAGAAAAGCTGCACAACAAGTTAAACCGATTTTATCCTTAGATAAAGAGGAAGCCCGAAAAAGAGTTTTAAATCTATATAAAGCTTGGTTTAGGCAGCTTCCCTACATAGGTTTGTATTCTTACTTTCTTCACCTAACCTCAAAAGACTGTTTATGTAACGCAATGTATTGGTTTTAATTAATCTTTTTTTTTTAAACTCTTAGCAAGTGAGTAACCTCTATTATTGAAAATTACAATGAGGGCCCGGCACTTCTTTTCCGAATTACCTCTGTTAGTGGCACTTTTCGAACCTGGTTAAATGAGATTCGATAGGATTTTTTCGATGTTAACTTCTATTATAAATGAGACTCTGTAGCTCAATCCTCTGTATAAGTGAAACATTTTATCAATTTTTGTGCAGTATATTTAATAGATTTTTAATATGTAAGTGGTAAACCAATATTTTGATTAACATTTCCACCTCTATAAATGGAATAATGATCCATTTCACCTCTATAAACGGAGGCATTTGTAAATGGGACAACAACTATTTTAAACCTGTCTAATTGGAAAATTGGATAAATAAAAATCTCTTTAAATGGTACAACATCCTTGGTCCCTTGAAATTCCAAATAACCAGGTTTCACTGTATTTGGCAGTAGGTCTGTAAAAAATGTGTAATTTTTTATGTGTAAATGTTAGAAAATGGTTTAAAATGCCTTTTTGGTAATAATGTGATTTTTTTAGTTAAGCAGTATGATTTGCCAAAGAGCGTTGGGCAGTGCAGACTAAAATTACGTGAAGAATTTACCAAATATGGTGACATAAAAGATGTGAGAGTCATTGATATGTTAATAATCAAGGTAGGTTCATTCTTTAAGTCTATGACTTGGTAGTTATTAAGATCCTAGGCACAAAAAAAAAATAATATTTGAAATAATTTAATAAAAAAATATTATGTTTTTGAATTTGCTTTGAGATTAGAATCCAGAAAAGATTTGGTTATTGTCTCAAAAGTTGCTGCAACGCGAATTTTGACCAATTTTAATAAATGGGGTTTTTTAGGCCGCTGGTCACGAATATGAACATGAATTTTCAGAAACAATTAGTTTTCTAGATATCCATTATCATACTTGAAAAAAACTAACCCTATATTAACTGATCTCTTATTTTTGGCAAACAATTTTTGATTGTAACACTAAATTGGCACACAATCTATATATATAATTTGCTAACGTGAATATATTTATATGAGGTAGGTATATATATTTATTTGTCTGTCCACTTTTCTGAAGTTATGGTTGAGCTAAAATCAGAAATTTACAGTGGTAGTCTTTAGCAGTGGCTAGAACCTAACAAGCCCGTTTTGAATTTTGCCCTGGGACAAAAATAGGGGCAAAAAAGTTTTTTACTGTTACCATACGGAAGGCGTCTTACGGAGACAGAGGCTACTTAATATTGTCTCTCGCCTGGCGGAAAAGGCTTTTCATCTAGTATTTTATAAAACCTTTAAAAAACTTCTTTTTATCTTTATTTTACACCTTTTTTCTATTTAATTGCTATGTGCCAATTTACTGTAAGAATCAATAATTATGTGCAGAAAGAAGTATTAATATTAAACATGAGGTTAGTTTGATGGCAGATATCTTGAAAATAAGATATTTTTATTTTATTTTCGAGGGCCTTTAAGAACAAGCTCCCATTTCTCACCAAATTTTTGAGAATGAAAAATTTTACATAGATTAAAATGGAAAAAAATAACAAATTGAGGATTTAAAATTATACATTTAAGCTATACTTCTAAATTTTTTAGGATGTTCTAATTTAGAATGTATCTTTGTTCTTTCAGTTAGCTGATTCTAAAGATTTTTTATGTTTAAAGTTGTGCAATAGTCAGGAGATTCTGAATTATGTATTTTTTTTTAATAGGGTCAAATGGAGCTTAAAGAAACAGTAAATGTGTGGAAACAAAAGGGTCACATGATGTTTTATTTCAAAGACACATGGGAGCAGAAACCAAAGGATTTCTTATCCAAATTCTTATCTGGAAAAGAATAGAACTAGTGAAGGAACAATACTATAGTAAATATTGCTGAAGATAAGAACGAAAGTGTAGTTTTTTTTGTAAATAATTTAAGTTTAAAATAAAATAATATAAATTATAAAATTTGTTTTATTATTAAAAGGTACAAAAAATCCAATTATTATTTCTGTGGAAAGAAATATTATTAAAAATGTGATTGTGACAAATGTCAAAGGCATAATAGTGTGCTAAATATAAAGTCCTCATCACATTTGGTACACTATTTTTGGTAATTCTTTAGAAGTAGGCTCTGGACAAGAAAAAATGTTTACCTTTTTCTGCTACGTATTCTACATGATAGAAATATGTAGATGTTTGAAAGCGGGGAGCCACTTTTTTATGGTTAATTTTTTAAAAATGCTTTTTAAAAACAAAAAAATATATTTCTTTCATATGATTTAAAAAACAATAAAATTTTAAAAAAATAAAGTTGGGAAAAGGCTTTCTAAATCAAAGTTTACAGTTATTATGTTAAAATTATGTATATTAAAGTATAGGTGTTTGCTTAAACCTTTTTCAATAGTCCAAAATAACAAGTGTTTTAAAACCAAAATACCAATAATTTTATGGGAATTTTTTTTTATTATTAATGATTAATTACTTTGGGTATAAAAACCTCTCAATAATTTTTTTCTTTAAAATTCTGACGTTCAAAATTCATTTTAAAGGGCAATTCATACTTTCTAGTGGTTTTGACCTAGACTATTTTACGGGTCCAAAAGTGGATGTTAGAGGTAATGGACATTTATACGTTAATTGATGAAAAATCCCACTTTAACTTTAAAATAAACCGGTTTTTAATTTCTTGTTAACCGGATTTGAAATTTTTAATGAATATATACTTCAAAAACAATAGAAGGCAAGAGAAAAGACACTTCTTGTCTCAAAAGTATTACTGTGTGAAAAACAAAACATAACTATTAATAAAGGAAGCAGAAAATCTATTCCATTGGTTTATATAGAAAAATGTGATTTATTTACGGAAATTGGCTTATTTTAAATTTCGATCTTTCCTGTATTAATACTCTCAAAAAGTGGCTTTTGGGCAGACCAGACCCTTTAAGTCACTTTAAAGAGAGTCAAAAAACCCTATATCAAGTATAATGACACTCAAACAGCGGGTTTTCGGCAGACTAGAATTTTTTAACCACCCCAAAGAACATAGAATAAGCCTATTTCAAGTATTATGAGAAAAAAAAATCAGAATTTTTTTTGTTCATAACAATTTTTCTTTTAAATAATCATTAAAAATGTATTTCCCCATCGTAAATTTACTATTGTAACAAAATAAAAATGGTCTCCAGAGGGCGAATTTTTATTACCAAGTTTTAGCTGGAGCCTCAGTTCTAAACAATAACCCTATTTTTGAAATGCCTTTTTACCTAAAGCGATTTAAAAGGCCTAAAAAATTATTTGCTTTTTGCAGTGGGTCATAAAAAAGCAATGTAGATAACAAAAAATCTGTATTTAAATGAAAAGATATAATAATAATTAATAACCTAAAACTAATGGATTTATACATAAGAGAGCACAGTTTTTAACTAAATGCCTTTAAAAAGACATTAACTAATAAATTCGAGGTATCTATTACTTAAGTAGAGTTTTTGCTTTCAGGAAAATACAAATCTCACAGCCTTTCTTAAATCAGTGGAACGGTTTATTCCTGGTAAACCTGGAGATTAAATCCCAGGCCCATTGAGGCTGATCAGTGGGGACCATATGTCCAGCATCTCTAACTAAGACTTCTGTCAAATTCCGGCTTGCTTGACAAATCCAGCAAGGTCACTTCCAACATACCATTGGTACCTAAAACAAAATATGATTTTCCAAACTAAATTAATTTCTTCTAAATTTTTTTTCATCTACTTTTAAAAGACTTATGGCACTGCTTTAAAAAACCTACCTTTTAGCAGTCTTATATTGGTCAGCTCCAGCAAAATTTAAATTCTGAAGATAGTTTTCCGTTAGAGGGTAAGCTACAATGATATCCAACTGTCCATTGTAAATCAGAACTCGATAGTGGCTTAAAAGCTCAGAAATCCATGGTGCGACACTTTGCATAACATCGTTTATTAAATTAGTCTAAAATATAAATAAATAATACATACATTAGAGTTTAAACAATTATTTTATTCTGTTAAAATCAAATTTATTTATAAGGTGTTCTGTTTAGCAAAATTTTTTTTTTAAATTTGGAAACAAATGGATATCTGATGGAGCCAAATCTGGTAAATAATGTGAATGAGAAATGACAATTAGCTATTTGTGGTACATGGTACAGGTACATTATCCTGGTGGAACAGAACCGGGACGACTTTTTTTATGACTTTATTTGAATAGATGACTTTTATGACTTTATTTAAATGGATATAACAAAATAAACTTTACATTCCTATTTTCACTTTTTCTGTTCTACAAGATAGTGTTATTCGATTTTAAACCGACGTTTCGTCTTTGAGCTGCCATCATCAACTTTGTGTTTTTTTTAAATACGGCCCTGGATTCTTTATTACGGATTTTAAGAGCTTTTAAGGTCCCAAAACCAATGATGTATCGCACTTATTTGAAAAATTCATAAGACAAAAGACAAAAAATTTAGTAATGTTAGACACCCAATCAGGCATACACACGTCTAAAGGTTTGAGTACAATTATTTGCAAATATGTTATTTAACAATACATAGAAAATCATTTAAAAATTACAATTTAAAACTGCTGTCAAAAACAAGAGGAGATTATACATGGACACATAAAATATTATTAGGCAATCATGTCTCTAAAATTGTTTTTGTAATATTCCTCTAGTGAATAAAAACATTTGGAAAGTAAATATTTTTTTACTACAAATTTAAATTTTTTGAATGCTAGCTGAGTTATAGAAATTGGCAAGAAATTAAATAATCTAGGACCATAGTATGATATGCCTGTCCTAATTTTATTTATTCGGTGATATTTGGAATATATATTTTTCCATTTCTCTTAAGATGGGAATGTGCCTTCATGTGTTGTGTAGTTTGTGTTATTGTCTTTTGTGTAAAGTAAACAATGTAAAATATATAAGCAAGTGAAAGTAAGTATATTTAATTCCAACGAGAAATGTATAGCTGTTTTTTTAGACTTGACAAAGGCGTTTGACACCGTACCCCAGATTAAAAAGACCAGATACGAAACATAGCGTGGCGGCACGGTCAGCGTCCCCCACTATAATGGTCCGCTCAACGGCGGATCATTTAGTACGGAAGCCGTTTCTCGCGTGCGTTGAACTGTTTACTTTACTAGTTACTGTGAAACGAGGCTAGTGCGGGCGTAAAAGTCAGTTTTAATATATTTATTATTTTCGACTTTTATAACATGACAGGTTATAAGTGCATATGTAGATGCTGTACATCTAATAATAAAAAATAACTTTTTTTTTTCGCTTCCAAGTTCCCTTTATAAGGTAAGTTCGTTTTTATTTATTCAGATTCAAAAATCAAATAGACATTTTTTAGACGTGAAGCTTGGCTTCGTGCTCCCATAATAATCACACTTTCAAATTAAAAATGCGCTTAAAATTTTTTGAATTTAAAAAAAAAAATAATTATGAATATTGTAAGGGTGATTAATTGAGAATTTGAATATTTCAACATTGGTATTTTTATCATAATACGCGTTGTAAGATTTGAATATTACAATATTGGTATTTCTACTATTATATGATTTATTGGAGATATTCTAGTGTAAATAAAAAAATTCCTAAGTTATTATTTGGACGCTTAAAAGAAAAAAATATACAGGGTGCCCGGGTCTGGACTGGGTCAAATATCTGGGAAGAACGAAAGGTTGGATTTCTAAGTTTTGAACTAAACTTTATTTTTGACACAATTGTCTACCCTAATTCTATGTCAAAAACCACCCCCGCCTTCGGGGTGAACGTAAGGGTGGTTTTATAATTTTGAATAGAACCCCCATTTTCTTGATTTTCGTTCCTCAAAAAATTTTTGTGTCTGGCCCCCAATTTTCCCCCCCCCCCGCCACCCCTTCACAGGGGATGAAAAAAACGAAAAAAGTTAAAAAAAAATCTAAAAACTGAACAGTTTAAATATTTAATTAAACCGCAATGAAAATAGACATGTAACCCCACCTCAAATTTCAACCCAACCTCGCCACCCCCTCGGGGATGAAACAAATTAATAAAACAAAATTGAAACAAAACCTTAAATTCTTAATTAAATCCGTAATAAAAATAAACATTTTTTTATTGCAATAGATAGATAGATAGATAGATAATCGTTTATTTATTCCAAAAAAAAAACAAAGCCAAAACGGAAATGGAACATTGTCAGTAAAAAAATACAAGTACAATAAATTCTTAGTAACAACTATATATATTTTTTTTCCCCTTTTTCCCTTTCCCCTTCCTTCCTTTTCTTTTTCTTTTCTTTTTACACTAGACCAGGTCTGTCCTTATCACTATAGAATTCGTTTAGTGAAAAAAAAGGCTTTTTCCTTTTTAAAAAAATATTTTATTATGATATCTTTGGCATTGGCCGGAGGTAGATTTCAACACTTTCTGGAAAACTATTTTTTCTTTTATAATTGAATAATGTACGTTTTTCTGTATGTAGCTAAAATTACATTTATCGGCACTAAGTCTGATTTATACCTAGTCAAATAACAATGTTTATTTACTGAATCCCAAAAAACCCCTTATTATTATAAACAAACAAAAAGAATCCAATAATACATGCTAGTTAAAGTTAAAATATTTTTATTTACAAACACATTTCTACAAGTTTCACGCTGATTCATTCTATATAAGTTAATACATCTTTTTTGAAGTACAAAAATTCGGTTTACCTCCGGTGAGTTTCCCCAGAAGATAAGGCCATATCTCATTTTGGATTGTACAAATGCGTGATAGGCTACAAGCAGCTTCAACTCCGACATTCTCAGCAACAATCCTTAAAGCATAAAAATATTTAGACACATCCACCGACACCATCGACATGCACCTCCAATCCAGCCTCATCTATCTTTACACCAAGAAAAGAGAATGTCTGATGTTTTTAACCCTTTGTATTTTTGTAACAAAAACTAAAAGGGATTCTCTATTCGATTGCCAAAAACCAAACATTGGGTTTTTGACACAAAGAAGGAGGTCATGGGCAGAAAAGTACCGGTCGAGAATATCAAGCCCTTGGGAAACCTGTCAGCATTGCTTCGGGCCCCTCACTGAAAATCAGGGTAGTATCGTCAGCATAAAGAACTGTGTATTCACCTGGGTCCGAAAGTTCATTTGAAAACATAATGTATAACAGTGGCCCCAAGATAGATCCTTGGGGGAACACCCCAACCCGACTTTATTTAAGTTCCCGATCTACAAAGAATCAGTTTCTATTACTTGTTGAGTAAGATTACTCAAATATGATTTTTCCGGGTCAGTTCAAGAGCATTTCCTCTGATACCATATTATTTTCTTAATTTTTGTCATCCTCCATGAAAGGGTGGCAAGGTTTTTAAGGGTAAAATTTTAGATCGGGTCACATATTGTTCTGACATGTTTATTTTAATTATGGATTTATCAAGAATTTAGAATTTCAGTTTATTTTTGTTTAAATAATTTTTGTTATCCCCTGTGGAGGGTGGCAGGGTTGGGGTAAATTTGAGATTGGGTACCATGTTTTTGTACATGTTTATTTTTATTGCGGGGTTTAATTAAATATTTAAACTGTTCAGTTTTAGTTTTTTCTTTAACTTTTTTTTTTTTTCATCCCCGGAAGGGGGGGGGTGGGTTGGGGGGGGTTGGGGGCCAAACCAGAATTTTTGAGGAATCCGAAAATGCAAAAAATAGGGGTTTCTATTTAAAATTATAAAACCACCCTTAGTTCACCCCGAAAGAGGGGGTGGGGGTGGTTTTTGACCTCAGAATTAGATAGACGATTGTGTCAAAAAAAAGTTCAGTTGCAATCTTGGAAAAACCTTTGTTCCCGAGATATTTGACCCAGTCCCGGACCGAAAACCCGTATTTTTTAAATTAAACTCAAGTACTTCAATACTGAAGCTTAAAAATAGCCATTATTAATTTGCATACCTTTTATTTTTGACAGATTCGTAATACGTTCCTGTCATTAAAAATAAAGTCTGATTTTCAGTAGTGCGGTAGCCGCTGCCCGTTAAAAGAATGCCTCTGGCTATAGCGATGCCTTTGTGTGTTGCTCGAGTCAAAAACTTCAATCGAGCCGACCCGACTTTCACATCTGGTTTTAGTTAAATCTGTGACCGTACCCCATCACCTACTTCTGGAAGTTTTGGAAAAGAATGGGGTGAGGGGTGCAGTGTTGGTCAAAAAAGGTGTACCGCAGGGTACAGTGTTGGGCCCAATCCTATTTTTGATATTTATAAATTCACTAATTAATTTAAAGCTCAGAAATGCTGCGATCGTTTCCTATGCAGATGACACTGCCGTAATTTTTTCTGCAAAATCATGGGATGAAGTAAAACTAAGTGTAATTGATGGTCTGGATGTCATTCAAAACTGGTTGAATACTTTTAAATTGACATTAACTCCAAATAAAACTACTTATATTGCTTTTTCAATTACACTTGCAAATCGCCCAACCTTTGATTCCATACAATTAAGAAATTCAAATACAAAATTAAAAGAGGTCTCCCATACTGATATTTAGGTGTAGTTATTGACAAGCATTTGAAATGAAATCAGCATGTTCTTAAATTGCCAGTAACAATTAAAACTATTGTATAAATTTTATATCTTAAGAAATATCTTGAACAAAAACTTGTTGATATCTGTATATAGAACCATTGTGGAATCTTTGTTGAGATATGGTATTATTGTGTGGGTGGTATGTATAAGACGGCTTTACACCCATTAAGCATTGTACAAAATTATATATTAAAAGTTATCTATAAAAAAATAGACTTTATTCTACGAGCATGTTTATTCTAGGGAAGTTTTTGACATAAGGTCTGTTTATTCTTGGAAGTTAGCATTTTTGTTTACAAAAACAAAAATCTAAAAAATATTATTAGCTAACTATCCAACGAGAAGTAAATTAAATGATTGTATAAAACTACCTAAAAGTAACACCAATGCTAACTTAAGATTTTTAATTACTTTGCTCCAAAAATTTATAACCTGATACCTTTAGAAATAAGAAATATTACCAAAATTCATATTTTTAAAAAACAGTGTAGATCTTATATTTTTAAAAAGAATAATATATTTAGGAACCTTTTCAGCTTTGAATCTGGTTTGTATGTTTAATTTTTTTTTTTTAGTCTATTGTAACTATTATTGCACATACAGATGTTTGGTCATCTAGGTGTTTGTTGGTTGCAATTTATGTGTAACTTATCTTAGTATTTGTACTAACAAAAAACTTTTTAGAGAAATATTTTATTTTTTAAGAATTAATATAATTAAATTTAAATGTGACAAATCTAAATAAAAAATGTAAGTACATCTTAGGATAATAAATGTGGTAGGGATACAGGGGTACTGTTCCCTCCGAAATAATAATAATAAAAAAATAATAATAAAAAGTGGCTTGCAATCAGCCCTGTAGTCTATTCCCTTTACGACACATACCGGGTGACAACGAAATCACTACCCAGCCTTTTATTTTCTTGAATACAAACATAGAGCTTTCAAATTTTAGGATGCTACAATATATCATAAGATGCTGATTTTGGATATTATAACATGTCTCCATCACTTCCGGTTTAACCGGAAACGACATCAACTTTGATTTTTTCGATGGAATACCCTGTATATTTTTTAAAATTTGGATTTTACAAATCATTTCTGATATAAAATGTATATTATGTCCTATACCTATCTCGGCTAGTTTCTGAGAAAATGGCGATTAATGATGTCCAAACTACAGCATACTATGCAGTTTTATGGGAAAACAAACAAATGATATAAAAAATTATTATGTTTAATTTAATTTTTTCTGAAGACTCTATCTGTGGAGGTCATAATAAAACTACTTCCGGCTTTACCGGAAGTGCTGCGAAAATGGACTTTTCCAATAATGTTACTTCAAAAATTTCAATGCAACACCCTGTATATTTTTTTAAATTTAGATTCTACAGGTTATTCCTGATATAAAATCTGTATAATATCCTATACCTATCTTTGTTAGTTTTTGAGAAAATGGCGATTGAAGATGTCCAAACGACCGCACATTATGCAGTTATAGATAGATTATAAATGTTAGAAAATTAATAAGCCTAAAATAATTTAGGCATCTCTTTGGAGCAATTTTGTTATTTTAATATTAGTTTTTTATTTAAGTAGCTAATTAAAAAATAATTTAGAGTTAAATTAAAAATTTTAATGTTTTTAACGTTTATTTGTTTCCCCTAAAACTGCATAATATGCGGTCGTTTGGACATCTTCAATCGCCATTTTCTCAAAAACTAACAAAGATAGGTATAGGATATTATACAGATTTTATATCAGGAATAACCTGTAGAAACAAAATTTAAATAAATATACAGGGTGCTGTATTTAAATTTTTGAAGTAACATTATTGGAAAAGTCAATTTTCGCAGCACTTCCGGTAAAGCCGGAAGTAGTTTTATTATGGCCTCCACAGATAGAGTCTTCAGAAAAAATTAAATTAAACATAATAATTTTTTATATCATTTGTTTGTTTTCCCATAAAACTGCATAATATGCTGTAGTTTGGACATCTTTAATCGCTATTTTCTCAGAAACTAGCCGAGATAGGTATAGGACATAATATACATTTTATATCAGAAATGATTTGTGGAATCCAAATTTTAAAAAATATACAGGGTATTCCATTGAAAAAATCAAAGTTGATGTCGTTTCCGGTTAAACCGGAAGTGATGGAGAGATGTTATAATATCCAAAATCAGCATTTTATGATATATTATAGCATCCTAAAATTTGAAAGCTATATGTTTTTATTCAAGAAAATAAAAGGCTGGGTAGTGATTTATTGTACGGTATAGCTATTTGCTGTAAACTAAAAATACAATTACTATTTGGAGCATGGCCCCAAGCAAGCAATGCATATGTAGCCTTTGATTCAAAACATGATTAATATGTTGTTAGGACAGCATTTAAGGAAACTGTTTGTGATAAATTTCGAAGTGCATACACACAAGAAGCCACTTTTTAAAATAGGTACTGAATATGTGAGTTCCAACTTAATTTGGGATCGATGTGGATGCCCAGAAAACGAACCGATTCAAGCGTGTTTTTGCCTCATTTAAGCTTGGCTGGTTTGCCATGAACCAATGAGCAACCCTCATCTGTGTATCCACCAACTTCTCTCTCAGATTATCTAAATCATTATCCTGCAATACTACAGTTGTATCATCCACAAAAAGTATGGATTCAGCACCAGGATCGCCCCTCTCCACATCGTTGATATAGATGAGAAAGGAAAACGGTCCCAGCACTGAACTCTGTGGTACTCCATGCCTGATGCTTTTGACTGCAGAGTATTTACCATTTAAGTCCACATACTGTTTATGATTTGATAAGTATAAACTAATAAGTTGAATGGTGTGATCATTTCCATAAAAAATCATGTGTTGGAGGGACAAATTGATTTTTAGTAAGATTTTACTAAATCACTAAAATTATTTTTCTGAATAAGTGCCATACATCATGGGTTTTGGGTCTTCAAAAGCTCTTAAAATCCGTAATAAAAAATCCAGAAGCGTATTCAAAAAACAAAGTTGTAAGCTCAATATGAAACTTCGGTGTGTAAATCTAATAACACTGTATTGTAGAACAGAAAAGTAGCAATGCAAATGTGAAATTTATTTTGTTATTATCTATTAAAATAGAGCCATAAAAAAAGAAAAATTAAATCGCAAAACGTTAGTTTCTTTCAAATCTTTGAAAGTATTCAAAATTTTAAACTTTAATGATGGCATTTTGATCAGCATCAAATGGAGCAACTATATCTCTATTTAACCAACCTCATATCTCTAAGTTTACGAGATCCCAATGATGAGGTTCAAATTTGGGACACCCTGTATTTACAAAGATTCCCTATCCCTACTATAGCAGATACTTCTTACCTCCACAACATTAGTAATATCATTAAATGTAGTATTTCCAACGTGAATAGCCGCCCTAACATCATCTCGCTGAACATATTTTCCCATAAAACCCAGTTCTGCATTAAGAGGATCGACAGGATACAAATAATTGAAATAGTTGTCGAATCCGGTAATATTCTTAAAGAGAGAAGTGTGATTGTTCATGTCACCATTTAACAGAGTATCGAAAATTTCGAACGCTTTGTCAAATTGTTTGTTCTGAATGTACTTGATGCCTTGCTGTTCGTAATCTTGAACCGTTTTTCTGGCATTGACATCGATTAAGCCTAGTTGATACAGGTAATCGCCATATTTAAGTTGATGTTCGGGGTCGCTTAAGCCATTGCCTATGCTTAGCCCTAAAAATAATATAATAAATTAAGTTCTATGGAATAGCTCTTTGTTTATTTAGTTTTTTAGCGGCCGAGTGATGATCGCATTGTTAAATTTAGCAATGGACTTGAATTGTTAGTTAAACGGTTTGAATTTTAACAAACGCCATTGTCAGTGTTATTCAATGATTTAGTAGGCAACCTGTCAAAATCCGACATTTGTTAAACATTCTAAACCGTTGTTAACTTTTAACAATTGCTAAGTACATTGCTCGGCCGTAGGGGCATTACATACAGGATGAGTGCCCAGTATTTTATGCCCTAAATCTTTGGTTTGTGAAATTTTAGTACTTTTATCACCAAATAATAACACCTTCATCATTTCCACACAAAAAAGGTATTCCTACTTGATCTTTGTACTTTAATTGAAAAATATCAGTAATTGGCCATGGATCGAATTGCATCTATATTTTTGCATTAACTCTGGCCTAATTTTCCAAATTACAAATATTTTTGACACATTATTTATGCAATAAACAATAATAATATTTACTTCAAAACCTATTAAAAAAATTTTTTTAGCTCTATGGCTTATACTTTGCGATGCCCAAAAAATTTCAAAATGTTTTTATTTTATTTCATTTTCTGCTACTAAGATTTTCTAAAGCAGAAAAGGAATTTATCCTGGTTGCATAAACCAATAATAAAACTTTACAAAGGACAAAAAAATTAAAACCCAACTTACCCTGTAAATTAATTTTCAACTTGGCACTAGGATTTTTCTGATGGATAGTGTAAGAAATCGCAGGAACATATTTTCCAGCATACGATTCTCCAGTAACAAAGAAATCATTCTTTTGCAATTCCGGAAACAGGGTAAAAAACTGAATCAAGGCACTGTATAGGTCTTCTCCAACTTTAGTTTCGTTTTGTGCATAGCCTCCGTTAGTAAAACTGTATCCAGTACCTTAAGATAAAACAAAATTTCACACCAAAAGTTTAAGCCTGACGCACGTAAAGGCTTTGTATGATTCTCTAGGATTAGTATTACACAGGTATTTAAGCTAACTAAGTACCTACCCACAGGATTATCAATATAAATTACATTATGATTCTGTGTCCATGAAAACTTTCTTAATTTTAATCCGTGTTTGCTCTTAACAGTAAATGGGCCATTTTCTCCAAACAGTCCTATTAAACTCGTAGCACCGGGTCCTCCTTGAAGCCACAGCACAACAGGGGCATTGGTAGAGTCTGTTTGGGCAGGAAAGTACCAGAAAAACATGTTTGAGTTGAAGGCTTTATCCACAGTTAAATAGCCTGTAAGAAAACAATACTTTTTTACTAACTGGAGACAACTTCTTAAATTTTTTGGCAGAACCCCTTCAAGATTCATACTCTTATATTATACTAAATGTACCAAATGTAACCACAACTAACCATAATTTTGTTATCGTTTCCCATAAAGGTATGGGATTTGGTATGGAAATTTTAACTACTATCGACACACACATTTTTCTTATTTTTTGCTTTTAAAATAAAACCAAAATTTAAAAATTAGAGAAAAAAGTCCCGATTTTTAAAAATAAAAATATGGAACCTTGTGGGCTATAATCCAGGTTATATATTTTCTTAAGTTACTTTTATAACTTTCACCATTTTGTTAAGAAATAAAATTTACTTAGGTTTTCTCTAAATTTAATAATTAATTTGCTGTACCATGTAAACTAATTACTAAATAAGAATAAAATATGTAAAAACCTATAGAATAATAAATAGGACGAACCTACAAATTAAAGATTATTTGGAATAATTTTCGTAATCGTACGTTACTTATTGTATGAAACAAAAATATGAAAATACATACAGGGTGGGTCAATAAAAACAAAACAAAGACGATTTGACAAAGATGCCGTCATTAAAAAAAAAATCGCTTGGATCAGTCGATTTTTTTTCGAGCGGAAACATTTTGCAAATATTTTCAATTCTGTCACCCCCCAAGGAGGGGTAACCTTCACCCCTAAAATGCTAAATAGGATGAGGAGTCAAATGATATCTCATTTAATCCTCTTCCCCTTCTTCAGAAAATGCATGGTAGTCCTCTTTTAAAGACAATAAATTACAAGTTTTCATTTTCATTGCAATTTCCATTGTGTGTTTGATACTTTCCGGCTTTTTTATGCAGTTTTTTTATCTTTTAACTCCGTCTTTACCTATTTTGGCACATAATAATTATTGTAGAATTTAAAGTAAAATCTGTTCAATAAACGGTATTATCTATCGGTGCGGTGTCTTGTTGATTGGCAGTTTTTGTAAAATGCATTTTTTATATTCGGTGTACAGGGTGGTGCGATTTTGACTGTTTTAACAGGAAACTCGTATTTCCTGACCAGATAGAAAAAGTTGACAAGGTGCCCGGGTCGATTTTCGAAATTAGATGAATGGTGAAAACCGCATCCCAAAATGTCGATCGGTATCCGAGATATAGGGCGTTTTTCATTTTTTGGCCATTTTGAAAAAATTCGTAAGTCCGTCTTTTTTGAAAACATCCCAAACGGTGTAAACATTCTAAAGGCACTTTTTTGAGTGGAATCCATTGGACTAGTCAGATTTTAAAATTATTTCTAGTTTCGTTGAAAACATATAAAGCTTAGTTTTTAAATATAAATTATAGTTGGCCATGATCTCAAAAAATTTTATTTTTTTTTCTTTCCCCAAGATATATTATTATTTGATTATCTTTCAATTGAGCGATATATTTCAGTTTTTTAATATTTGCTATAGTAGGCCATGGAAAAAATCGGCACTTGTCAAAGTCAGGTAAATAGCATACCAGTTGTTTCATTTTTCTAAAGTAGGCCATGCAAACATGTCAACTATTAAACACAAAAAATAATGCAATTAAATTACAAAAATTTATATTTATGAACATATTATAATAAAAAAATTGGCCTAAAAAATTAAACGAGTGTAAATGAAAACCAGAGCCTATGAAAAAACTTAATTCAAAGTAGATGTTCAAAGTTGGCTCCTTCTTCCCTAATACATAATAAACACGTTTTATTCACTGCATTACAAGCGTTTATTAGTTCAACAGGTCTAATCGCACCAAAAGCTTGCCTAGTCGCTACTTGCAACTCTTTCCGTGTTTCGATAGTTCTTCCTTTAAAAACTATATTCTTCAATCTTCCCCATAAAAAAAATCTAATGGTGTTAAGTCGCAGGACCTAGCAGGCCATAGTATAGATCCTCTAGTACCAATCCATTTATCTTGAAATTCTTGATTCAAAAAATCAGTTGTAATTCGTGCGTTATGCGGAGGGCAACCATCTTGCTTATAATGGATATTTCGAGCCTGCGCTAATGGCAAATCTTCCAAAAATGGTACAACATATGTTTGTAAAATATTCACATAATCTTGTGCGGTTAAACTTTCATTAAAAAAATGGGGACTCAAAAATCCCACCACCAAAAATCCCAACCCAAATATTGAAACCTTGCCGTCCTTATCTGTTTACGGGCACTATAACATGTGGGTTTTCTGTAGCCCAATAATATGAATTATACCTGTTATATACCCCTGAAGTATCTATTCGGCTTTCATCTGTCAAATAACGTTCATATGGAAGTTATTGTTCAATCTGCACTGATTCACATACCACTCACAAAATGTAACCCTTCTTTGGAAATCTCCATTCTGAATATGATGAACTTTTCTTACTCTGTATGGTTTCAATTTGTGCTTTTTAAGGGTTTTTAAAACTTTAGTTTTCTCAATACCTGTTACCCAGCTACCGATCGATGAGACGTGTTAGGATGGTCTAAAACCTCACCTAATATATTTAGTTCCTGAATTTTACTTTCATCATCAACTGCATACGTTCTTGGCCTTCGCTTCTTGAAACTTCCGTAATTTGTTAAATTTGATTTCAGAACTTGAAAGAGTCTTTTATCTGGATGACGATGTTTAGGAAATCTATTCAAATATAATTCACTTGCGGCCTCGGAATTTTCACCAGACAGAAATAGCACTTTAACATCTCCACTTTCTCGTAATTTTCATACATTTTTGCAATCATCTTAAATAAAATAGAGTTCCAATCAGTTACTGATAGAAATGAAAAACGCCCTATATCTCGGATACCGATAGAGATTTCGGGATGCGGTTTTCACAAGGAAGTTTAAAGGTGTATGGAAGCCCAATGCTATGGCCCATTCGATCAAAAAATGTCCAGCCCAGTATGAAAATAACTGTCAGAGTTGGCCCCGCCGATTCTGCGCAATAACAAAATTCCACGAAATAATTTAATGTGTTGCCTACTTACACACTGATAAATCAGTGTGAAGTTAGCCAACACATTATAGTTTTATGAGAGCCGGAGTACCGTTTTTTGGATTGATAAAAACCTTCTTATTTTAGTGATTGTTTGTTACTTATAATATCGTAAGAAAATGACTAGAGGTTGTATGGTTTTGTCTTGCTAATCCAAGGGTAACATACCCGTCTTTTTAACTTTAGGTAAGTATTTCTTATATGTAAATTAGGTGCTCCTTATAAGACGTAACGTTAGGTAACCGAATAAATAATAATATACCAATTATGAATAATAGAAAATGAAAATTTCATAGGAAATATTAGTGAGAAAAGTAAGGCAATCTTAACTATCTTTTAGATGATTTCCACAATGTTAGTGTATTTCTGTGAATTATTAAAAAGAAATAAGGTTTACATTTAGATACTTTTATTTCATTTAATAATTTAGTACTCTTTTAAAGGATCAAAATTATTGATTACTGGGCAGACCAGGCAAATTTTAATATATACAGGTCCCTCTAATTGAATGAAAGGAAGTACAATTTTATGTTAAAGTTTCTTTTTGCTTTTTCTGTATTTGTTTGGTAATTGTCTCGAAAGTTGCCTCCTCTCCGATTTTGTCCAAATTTGGTATACAGGGGTTTTTTGGGGCGCTAATTACGAATCTAAAAAAAAATCGGCAATGTTTCGTTTTCGAGATATTCATCATCAAAATTGAAAATCAAACTAACCTTATTTACACTATTCCTCCATCTTTTTGCACAAAATTCTTGATTTTTACACTAAATTGGCACACAATATTTCACAAACACCTTTTAAAAACTTGTTTTTATGTTTATTTTACATCTTTTTTACACTTTTATTTTTTAAGCAAATATGGCTGCTGCCTTTGAACTTAAAAGTTCGCAATTAAAAAAGATGTAAAATAAATAAAAATACAAGGTTTTAAAGTGTTTAAATATTGTGCCCTAATGTAAAAATCAAGAAATGTTACAAAAAGGAGGGAGAATATAGTGAAAATGAGGTTAGTTTAATTTTCAAATTTGATGATGAATCTCGGAAACAAAACGTTGCCGAAAAGATATTTTATCAGATTTGTAATCAGCTCCCCAAAAACCCCTATACTAAATTTGTCAAAATCGGAGAGAAATTTCTTTTGTTTAAAATAAATTAGATTTTTGGTTTCTTAATCTTGCATTATCAACTTTTTAAGCTTGACATACTGTACACACATAATATTTAACGGATACTGTTACAATGGATACTCAGGTACCAAAGGTTACTAAACATTTTTAACCACTGTTATTCTGTCTCATGAATGTTTGTTATTAGTAAAAAGTATATGCCTAAAAAGCAGTTATAAAAATTTTCACTTTTTAATGTACAACCAGAATCTTAGGATTAGATTAAACTCATTTACACTATCTTGCCCTTCTTTTATCACAAAATTGGTGATAAGTACATAATACTATCATACAATGTTTGAAATTTATTTTAAAAAATCGTTTTTTTATTTATTTATTAACAAAGATTTTTGGTAAAAATACAAAACTTCCAAAAATATCGACCATTTAAATAGAAGGCAGTATCTTCGGGCGCCATCTATTCTTTTCATATTATATCAAATGATATAAAATCCAATATTACACAATAATTTTAAATATTCTACAGTAGTATCCTTTAATAACCAACAATTTTGTGCAAAAAATAAAAAAAACAGTGAATGCTTGAATTTGACTTTGATGATGTTAACTTTATAGATAGTAACAAAGAATTATGGGAGTCCGGCTCTGACCTACTATTCATTGCGCAAACTCCGCGGGGCCAATCCCCCGATTCCCGCTGCCCTGCACGCCTGGACAATTTTGTTCTACAGTATTGGGCTTCCATACACCTTTAAACTTCCTTGGGTTTTCACCATTCATCTAATTTCGAAAATCGAGCCCAAGACACCTATGTCAATTTTTTTCTATCTGGTCAGGAAATACGAGTTTCCTGTTAAAACAGTCGAAATCGCACCACCCTGTACAATGGAAAATTTAATTTTATCCGTTTATTTTAGTAATGTCAATATCGTACTGCATCAAGCTACAAAGTTCAAACTTAAACACTCGGGTTTCTCTTCTTCGCGTAAGATGGTTCATGGCAAATTCATGGTTCATTCTACTGCAGAAAGTGTTTCAATAATCGAATTGTATTATGAAAACGATATTATTGCAGCCCAGTTATTGAACGAACTAAACCCGTGTTGTGAACAGAAAGTACATTCTTAAGCTGGTGGATAAGTTTCGGGAGACGGGAACAGTAGAAAACGTTGAAAAAAAATTAATATCAAATGTAAATCAAACGACCACATCCCAAGCGTCCCTTAATATCCCACATTGGCAACACTGCGCGTAAATAACCATTGCAATCAACGCGACGTGAGACACGACACGTCAAGACTCGAAAGAAAATTGAGTGCGTGTTCTATGCAAGGAAGTTTAAAGGTGTATGCACAGATTACTAAATGTTTTAGGTGTATGGAAGCCCAATGCTATGGCCCATTCGATCAAAAAATGTCCAGCCCAGTATGAAAATAACTGTCAGAGTTGGCCCCGCCGATTCTGCGCAATAACAAAATTGTGTTGCCTACTTACACACTAATAAGTCAGTGTGTAGTTAGGCAACACATTATACTTTTATGAGAGCCGGAGTACCGTTTTTGGTGCAACGACGCGCGCGGCGCCTATGAAACTATAATCGCGCTGTACCATCAACCGTCGTTGTCTCATCATTCGTCATTTTCGTTGTGGTTTGTGCCCTTTGCGGCGTATTAGTTTCGATTGTTTTGCTTTGTGTGATTATATTTTGTGGTTGCAGAAGTTTTTTGGATTAATAAAAACCTTCTTATTTTAGTGATTAGTGTTTATTAAATTGTGACTACAATTTTGTGTTTATTGTTTGTTACTTATAATATCGTAACAAAATGACTAGTGGTTTTGTCTTGCAAATCCAAGGGTAACATACCCGGCATTTTTTACTTTTGGTAAGTATTTCTTATATTTAAATTAGGTGCTTCTTATGAGACGTAACGTTAGGTAACCGAATAAATAATAATATATTAATTATAAATAATAGAAAATGAAAATTTCATAGGAAATAGCAGTGAGAAAAGTATGGCAATCTTAACCATCTTTTAGATGATTTCCACAATGTTTGTGTATTTCTGTGGATTATTAAGAAGAAATAAGGTTAACATTTAGGTATTTTATTTCATTTAATAATTTAGTACTTCTTTTAAAGGATCAAAATTATTAATTACTGGGCAGACCAGGCAAATTTTAATATGTACAGGTCCCTCTAATTGAATGAAAGAAAGTACAATTTAACGTTTAAGTTCTTTTTTGCTTTTTCTATATTTGTTTAAAAATAAATTAGATTTTGGGTTTCTTAATCTTACATTATCAGATTTTTAAGCTCGACATATTGTAGACATATAATATTTAACGGATACTGTTACAATGGATACCTAGGTACCAAAGGTTACTAAACATTTTTAACCACTGTTATTTTGTCTCATAAATGTTTGTTATTAGTGAAAAGTATATGCCCAAAAAGCAGTTATTAAAATTTTAACTTTTTAATGTAAAACCAGAATATTAGGATTAGTTTAAACTCATTTAAAACTATCTTGCCCTTCTTTTATCACAAAATTGGTGATAAGTACATGAAACTATCATACAATACAATGTTCAAAATTTATTTTAAAAATCGTGTTTTTATTTATTTGCAAAAATTTTTGGTAAAAATACAAAACTTCCAAAAATATCGACCATTTAAATAGAAGGCTGTAAAGTGGCGCCATCTATTTTTCCATATTATATCAGATGATATAAAATTCAATATTACACAATAATTTTAAATATTCTATAGTAGTATCGTTTAGTAACCAACAATTTTTTGCAAAAAATGTTTGAATTTGACCTTTGATGATGTTGACTTTATAGATAGTAACAAAGAATTATGGAAGTCCGGCCCTGACCTATTATTTATTGCGCGAACTCAGCGGGGCCAATCTCCCTATTCCCGCTGCCCTGCACGCCTGGACAATTTTGTTCTACAGTATTGGGCTTCTATACACCTTTAAACTTCCTTGACCCAGACAGGCTTATATATTTTGTGGTTGCAAAAGTTTTTTGGATTAATAAAAACCTTCTTATTTTAGTGATTAGTGTTTATTAAATTGTGACTATAATTTTGTGTTTATTGTTTGTTACTTATAATATCGTAACAAAATGACTAGTGGTTTTGTCTTGCAAATCCAAGGGTAACATACCCAGCATTTTTTACTTTTGGTAAGTATTTCTTATATTTAAATTAGGTGCTTCTTATGAGACGTAACGTTAGGTAACCGAATAAATAATAATATATTAATTATAAATAATAGAAAATGAAAATTTCATAGGAAATAGCAGTGAGAACAGTATGGCAATCTTAACCATCTTTTAGATGATTTCCACAATGTTTGTGTATTTCTGTGGATTATTAAGAAGAAATAAGGTTAACATTTATGAATTTTTATTTCATTTAATAATTTAGTACATTCTTTTAAAGGATTAAAATTATTAATTACTGGGCAGACCAGGCAAATTTTAATATATACAGGTCCCTCTACTTGAATGAAAGAAAGTACAATTTAACGTTAAAGTTCTTTTCTGCTTTTTCTATATTTGTTTAAAAAGAAATTAGATTTTGGGTTTCTTAATCTTACATTATCAACTTTTTAAGCTCGACATACTGTAGACATATAATATTTAACGGATACTGTTACAATGGATACCTAGGTACCAAAGGTTACTAAACATTTTTAACCACTGTTATTCTGTCTCATGAATGTTTGTTATTAGTGAAAAGTATATGCCTAAAAAGCAGTTATAAAAATTTTAACTTTTTAATGTACAACCAGAATATTAGGATTAGATTAAACTCATTTACACTATCTTGCCCTTCTTTTATCACAAAATTGGTGATAAGTACATGAAACTATCATACAATACAATGTTTAAAATTTATTTTAAAAATCGTGTTTTTATTTATTTGCAAAGATTTTTGGTAAAAATACAAAACTTCCAAAAATATCGACCATTTAAATAGAAGGCTGTAAAGTGGCGCCATCTATTTTTTCCATATTATATCAGATGATATAAAATTCAATATTACACAATAATTTTAAATATTCTATAGTAGTATCGTTTAGTAACCAACAATTTTTTGCAAAAAATGTTTGAATTTGACATTTGATGATGTCGACTTTATAGATAGTAACAAAGAATTATGGAAGTCCGGCCCTGACCTACTATTCATTGCGCAAACTCCGCGGGGCCAATCTCCCTATTCCCGCTGCCCTGCACGCCTGGACAATTTTGTTCTACAGTATTGGGCTTCTATACACCTTTAAACTTCCTTGATCCAGACAGGCTTATATATCTCATATTTTTTTTGTTTAATTTTGATTTTGTATGTTTCTTTTTGTTAATACTATTTGAAATAAAGATAATCACGACTGATATCTCCCACCCCTATAATTTCTTTTTTAAAATTAGTTTATAATAGATATTACAGATGCCTCAAAAAGTTTGGGAATCCCTGGTCTAATTTTTTTCTTAAAAAGTGTCCACTAAGATATTCAAGTCAGTATATCTTATGGACTTACACAAGATTTGCAATCTGCACCTTTATTTTCCTAAAGAGCAGTTTAAACTGCCCCCATTTCTACCCGTTTATCTTTCACTTTAAACCCATAATGTGACACAAGCTGAGAATATCGCGCGAAGGGACCGACATAAAATCGGGACGTAGCTGGATAGCGAAGCTCTCTTTAAGAGCCTTCTAAATTGTAGTAAAGGTGTCAAGATAGGTCCAATTTAGTGGGCAATTGGACGCGAGTAATGCGCCCTTTAAAGGATTGACCAACTTGGAATGGCTCCTGTGACATTATCCTGGAAACGAGCGCAGGAAATGACCGGTCTGTGATTAGACGGACGAAGCAGGAGCGGTTTCGGCTAGAGCCCTAATTAAAACCTATAACTAACAGAGCCAACACTTGAACTAAAGGAGTTGTGGACGTTTAATTTTGCAGCGGGAACTAGTTTATAATGTACAGTGACCTTGTTTAAATGTTATCCAGCGGTATTTGTTGTATAGGTTAATGATTCACTGCTAATAGAATGTGTAAAGTGTTAAGTGCATTATACTGGGAGGCAAAACTGAATACTTAAAGTAAAAGCAAAAAAGCCAAAATTGTACGCAAAAGTCTACAGGATTATCCAGAGACTAGAGAGGCCACTTTTTTGACTCTACCTCTACATTTATAAAAAAAATAGCTATCGAAAAATGCCCATCCAAGTTTTTTAAGGTAATTCCTAATTGAAAAATATTTAAAAAAACACATGATAAAATTTTTAACCTTATCACTTTCGCATTTCTTTTTTTTTTCAATATGTGATAGCAGGAAAGGGCAAGTTCTTTATTTCATCGATAAAAAGTGCGCTGAATTTATGCGCTGAACGTCAAATGACGTCATGAGAAGTTCTCATGGAACGAATTAAAACGAAATGTTTAAAAACGCTTTGCTGTTTGTTCTGCAACTGTCAATGCTCAGCTGATTGTTGTGTTTCTCTTCCGTATTTTATATACATTTTTTTGCTCAAGTATTTTGTAAAAACGCTTTGATGGAATCCATTGGACTCCCTAGTGGTAGTTTAAAAACTGTTTGATGAATGAGCGCTTCATGCGCTGGATCCATCGATGCAATAAAAAAACTTGCCCAAATGTTGTTTGCAATTGATAATAATGCCCAAAGTGAGAAGAAATGCAAACTATCGCCAATAAAGCGAGTTTGAACGGAAACGAATAATTGGATTAAGGGAGGCTTTCATACCGGGATATTGGTGCTAGACTGCAAAGAAGTTTAGATACTGTGGTGAGATGTTGTCAGGCATGGCTTCAAGAAGGCCGCACACAAAGGGCCAAAGAGTCAGGGGCACAGGACGAGTTCGCAGAACATCACCTCTTCAAGACCATCTCCTAAGATTGCTAGCTTTACGAGATTCTCCAAAACAGGGCAATTGTAAAGCAGTGGTTTACAGAACATGAAAGGTAAATTGGTTCACGTCGAATAAAAAGTTTTGCTCTTTTTTATTCCGTCCAAACTGGGTCTTAGCTTTAACTCGAGAGCAATCCATTTCAGTGGAGAAGAGAACGACTAGCGTGGGACTAGGAATGAAATACAGTGGTATTTAACGACGAATTCCGATTTTGTATAGCCAGGCACGATGGTCAGCACGAGTAAGAAGGCATGTTCCTCGTACTGTTGGGGTTATGTTGTGGGGTTACATTATAGAAATTGTGGATCCACATTTAATTCCATATCTTAGGACTCTCCAAAACCCAACTTTCCAAGAGGATAAAGCCCGACCACATGTGGCAAGAGTAACGTTGGGCTAGTTTGAACAGCCACCTCAAACTTTGGTTGAGCATCGACACGAGGTTGAGGTGTCCTCGAATGAGACACCCCAGGAGGATATTGGTCACCTAATTAGAAGTATACCTAGACGCATTATTGAATGTGTATGACACCATGGGTCAACACTTTATGAAACAAATCGTACATATTATTAAAATCGTAAAAAATTCCGAATCCCTTAATTAATATTTTCAAAATCTCAACAGCTGATTTTCGCAAAAAAAATATATTTTTTAATAAATCCTTTATTTAAAACTATCATATCAAAATTACAAATAACATTATTTTAGATTTGTGTTTTTGCAACATAACTACCTGCTAAAACAATACACTTTTCAACAATTCTTCCTAAACGTACATTCACTTTCCTTAAAGTTGAGGGAGTATTTTTTCTGACAGGAAACTACCAGAAAAAATTAGTTCTGGTTAGTAAGAAATTACTTCCCAAACTATAAAATTTTTTAAAAAAAGTGTAGTGTTTAGGAGGTTGGTATGTTGAAAATACAGAAATCTGAAATAATGTAATTTGCAATTTTGATATGGGTAATAGTTTGAAATAAAGGATTTATTAAAAAAGTGACAAAATAAATAAATATTTTTTCTGCTTAAATCAGCTTTCGAGATTTTAAAAATATGAATTAAGGGGTTTTTGTGGCTGCTGATTTTAAATCTGAAAAAAAAAATTTAAAAAATTTTACTTTTCCCAAAAAATTTAAATTTTTCCCCAAAAAAAAAAAAAAAAAAAAAAAAAAAAAAAAAAAAAAAAAAAAAAAAAAAAAAAAAAAAAAAAAAAAAAAAAAAAAAAAAAAAAAAAAAAAAAAAAAAAAAAAAAAAAAAAAAAAAAAAAAAAAAAAATATAAATAAAAAATATATTAATAATATAGCTTATATACTTATATCCATAATAATAATAATATATATATTACTTCACCCTAATAATAACATAATAATATATATAATAATATATCGCATATTATAATAATATACTGAATATCATAGTATTATGATATTATAATATATAAATATATCAATATATATATATATATGAGTGCATGCATGGGGATCTCGAAACCGTAAGAGATACGAAGTCGGTTAAATTATGGCAAAGTAGCGCATTTGGTGCCTAATAACATGCCGAGTAGAAATTTTTAAAATTCCTAGTACTTTCGGAGATATCCGGAAAAAACCGAAATTTGCTTATTTCGTTTTAAATTTTTTCTGACGTTATTTAAAGAGATATGGAAAAACAAAGATGTTTATTGCATTTTTTTGAAGCAGTTAAAATCCCAATTACAATGATGTATAACACTTAATATTTTTCTGTTAAATAAACATATTTTCCATAAGAGACAATGAGTAAGACAAGGAACGCACATCATTTCTTATAGGGGCGTTCCATATTTGTTAATAAATATTAAGTGTTATACATTTTTGTAATTGGGATAATAAGAGGTTCAAAAAAATAAAATAAAAAACCCAGGTCCGTATTTAAAAAATAAAGTTGATAATGGTCTAACGAAAACGAAACGTCGTACAGAAAATCTCTCAACGCTGTTTTGTAGAGCTTAAAAAGTGGCCATAAGAAAGTGTCTTTTGTTTTTCCATATCTCTTTCAATAACGTCAGAAAAAATAAAAACGAAATCAGCAAATTTCGGTTTTTTCCGGATATCTCAGAAGTACTCGGAATTTTACAACTTTCTAATCGGCATGTTATTAGGCACCTAAATGCGCAACTTTGCCATAATTTAACCGACTTCGGTACTTACGGTTTTGAGATCCCCATGCATGCACTCGAATCTGTACCCTGTATATATACATATATATATATATATATATATATATATATATATATATATATATATATATATATATATATATATATATATATATATATATATATTATATATTATATATATATATATATATATATATATATATATATATATATATATATATATATATATATATATATATATATATATATATATATATATATATATATATATATATATATATATATATATATATATACAGACTCAGATGAGTGCATGATGAAACCGTAAAGTAAAGTCGGTTAAATTATGGCAAAGTTCGCATTTGGGTGCCTAATAAGAGGCCGGTAGAAAGTTGTAAAATTCCGAGACACTTTCTCATGGCCACTTTCTTAAGGTCTACAAAACGTTAAGAGATTTTCTGTACGAGGTTTCGTTTTGTTAGACCATCATCAACTTTATTTTTTTAAATGCGGCACTCAATTCTTTATTGCATTTTTTTGAAGCAGTTAAAACCCCAATTACAATGATGTATGACACTTAATATTTTTCTTAAATAAACATATTTTCCATAAGAGACAATGAGTAAGACAAGGAACGCACATCATTTCTTATAGGGGCGTTCCGTATTTGTTAATAAATATTAAGTGTTATACATTTTTGTAATTGGGATAATAAGAGGTTCAAAAAAATTAAATAAAAAACCCAGGTCCGTATTTAAAAAAATAAAGGTGATGATGGTCTAACGAAAACGAAACGTCGTACAGAAAATTTCTCAACGCTGTTTCGTAGAGCCTAAAAAGTGGCCTTAAGAAAGTGTCTTTTGTTTTACCCTATCTCTTTAAATAACGTCAGAAAAAAATAAAAACAAAATCGCCAAATTTCAGTTTTTTCCGGATATCTCCGGAAGTACTCGGAATTTTACAACTTTTTAAACGGCATGTTGTTAGGCACCTAAATGCGCAACTTTGCCATATTTAACCGACATCTATCTCTTACGGTTTCCGAGATCCCATGCTCATAATCCTGGCATTGTATATATATATATATATATATATATATATATATATATATATATATATATAATATATATATATTATAATATATATATATATATATATATATATATATATATATATATATATATATATATATATATATATATATATATATATATATATATATTATATATATATATATATATATATATATATATATATATATATATATATATATATATATATATATATATATATATATATATATATATATATATATATATATATATATATATATATATATATATATATATATGTATATACAGTGTGTCCCAAATTGGTGGGGAATGTATGGGGATCTTGGCAACCACGATAGATAGAAAATCGGTTAAATAGGAAAAGTTTTGGTCAATTATGTTAGTAAGCTAATTCCGTTTACTACATGGTTTTATCTATTTAGGTTTTTGATAAATTTTGAAAAAACCTGAAACATGCAATTTCGAAAATCGGCCATATTTTTTTTATAAGTGAACATTTTTTAAATCTGTATAAACTTCTTTAAAGCAACTTTTCTTGGAGAATATGACCAAGTAGTCAATTTTTATTTTCTACGTTTCGGGTTTTTAAAATCATCATCAACTTTAATTTTTTCATATGGCCGCCATATTGGATTTTTACGCAGCCAAATAGTGCTTTTTATTCTGATGTCAACAATGTATAACATGTTATAATTTAAGAGATTATAACCTCATTTATTTCAAAAAACAAATATTTCCTCAGCTGGCCTTGATTCCGGCAAACGTCATTTTTTTTGTAAACAATAAAATATTAGTAATTGGCAAAATAAATAAGCTGAACAGATATTTTACAGAAATGGGTTTCGCGAACAACCTATAACGTTAATACCGTGTTACGACAAAACTACACGTAACAAGTTAATTGAAACAAGTCAAAACAAAAACAATGAAAAGTGGCTAAACTAATATTCCTACTAAAATGAAGATGTTAAATAACGACCTAAAATTCAAAATGTTGTCCATATTTCTCAACATATTAACGATATTTTTTTAAATAGTCCTAACTACCCTATGAATGATTGACTTGTGTGGAATTCGCTATCAACATCCCTAGCTGAAGATGTTGGATTTTCTTTAAAATGTTGGTTAACTGCAGCATCTCGTTGTCGATTTTCTTCACCGTACTTCTTAGGTCATGGTTTTTTAAAACTTTCGAATTTAAACAAACTTGTGTATTGTATTGTGTATTTGAAAGTATGTTAGTTTAGGATGCTGCCTTTCCGGAAAATTGTCGAAATACGTTTGCGCAGCTATATTAACATTTCTATTGCTTTGAAAATAACGTTGCAAAATATCAACTTTTTCTTTAAATAATTAACCATTTTACAAAGTTAAACATTTTTTAATAACGTACCCGAGCTAACTTGATAATGACGCTAGATGACATTCGCCGGAATCAAGGCCAAATGAGAAAATATTTGGTTTTTGAAGTGGATGAGGTTATAAACTTCTAAACTATAACATGTTATACATTGTTATAATAAGAATAAAAAGCACTATTTGGCTGCGAAAAAATCCAATATGGCGCCCATATGAAAAAGAAAAGTTGATGTTGATTCATCAACTTTACTTTTTCATATGGGCGCCATTACATTTTGTTGTAACACGGTATTAACGTTAGCGTTAGCTATGTTCGCGAAACCCATTTCTGTAAAATATCTGTTCAGCTTATCTATTTTGCCAATTACTAATATTTTATTGTTTACAAAAGAAATGACTTTCGCCGGAATCAAGACCAACTGAGAAAATATTTGTTTTTTAAAATAAATGAGGTTATAAACTCTTAAATTATAACATGTTATACATTGTTGAAATCAGAATAAAAAGCACTATTTGGCTGCGTAAAAATCCAATATAGCGTCCATATGAAAAAATAAAGTTGATGATGATTCTAAAAACCCGAAACGTAGAAAATGAAAATTGACTACTCGGTCATATTCTACAAAAAAGTTGCTTTAAAGAAGTTTTTACAGATTTAAAAAATTTTTACTTATAAAAAAATATGGCCGATTTTCGAAAATGCATGTTTCAGGTTTTTTCAAAATTTATCAAAAACCTAAATAGATAAAACCATGTAGTAAACGGAATTAGCTTACTAACATAATTGTCCAAAACTTTCCCCATTTAACCGATTTTCTATCTATCGTGGTTTTCAAGATCCTATTTAAACATTCTCATGCTGTAGTTAGGATCAATTAAACGTATGAAACAATAATACTCCTTTAACGCTAGATTTCTCAAAAACTTTGCGAAGGCGAAACCGAATAATAATCTTTATACGTATATGTGTTCCTCGAGATAAAACATTTTCCACGAAGAGCCTAATTCGACGTATCCTCCAAGTTCTCCCAATAAGCGCAACGCGGCCCTGCAATCTCACGTCTCCCATCCCGCCTCTGATTGGTATTCGAAATGCACAAGGTCGATTGTTTTAATTGTTTCTCCGTTCTGTGCAACATACAATTTAACCGGAAGCACGTATATTCTAAATGTTGTAATTCTACCTCCAAAGCCGTGTACTAAACCATCCTGAACGCTGCCCGGAGACACTGAGAACGCTTTACCTGAACCGGCTATATTTTTCGACAATATCCCAGCTACAGTCGACATTAGAATAAAATTTAGAATGGTCTCTTTCTGTTTTTGTTTGTGTATTTTAACTAATGAGAATGGCGGAATTGAAGCGAACAAGTGAATACAAATTGGACCATTTGGTTTTATTGAAATTCGCTGAGGAAAAATTCAGAAAGTATGCATACAAATTGCTGGTGTTTTAGTTTACATCAAGTTTATAATTGGGCTATTGACTGTCAAAAAAAGGGGGTAAAAGGAACTAGAATGTTTAAGAAGTTTTATTGTTTTATACGAAAATAGATCCTTTCCCCGCAGTACTACCATTTTAAGGTACTAGTCCACTTTAGAAGGCTAAAAAAACACAAATTTTTAATTTTTCTCAGCTGTTTTAATAAATAAAAACATAAATCGTTTTTGGTAATATTATTTTACGTTTTAAATTAATTTTAAATTTTTAAAAAACATCCACGGAGCGTCAAAATGAAGCCGCTGAAAAAAGTAGTTCGGTTTGGTATAAAAGCGTGTTTTTTTTTAACTACAATTTTTTTTTCTTATTTTTTAGTCCCGAAACAAAATTAAAAGTAATCTCATTTAAGACCCTTGATTTTTAATATGTCTTATATTTGTCAACCCCAGTAATCCACTTAAACCTTATGCACAAGGTGAACATGGCATCGGCGGATGACTGGGCTTACAAACGCTGTGGCACACTAAGCGAAGGAACAGTTATACAGGGTGTTTCAAAAAACATGGACCATCGCTCGTGGGGTAATTCTTTACTAAAAAATAATAAAAAAGTCCTATGCACATGGGTCCGGAAACTCATGGTTTACGAAATACAGGAGTTAAAGTTTCAATTTTTTTTTCAATTTTTTTAAATGACTTAAATACACTCAACCGATTTTAATAAAACTTAGAACTTAAAAGTGTATTAATAAAGTGCATAGTTTAAGTAAAATCTGCTTACAGCTGCAGTGGCGTGCGAAAGGGGTAATTTAAAAATGTATTTAGAAAAGAAAAAAAGTGCCACTGACTTTGCCAATTTTGATGCACCAGTTATGAAGCTTATTACATACTTACAACTTGTTTAGAGTTTCCTTAGCAGATATGGTTAATTTTATAAATATGTGCATTTACCCATTCGCGGCGTAATGCCAAAATAATCGTATAATGCCATGAAACTGTAGTTTTTGACAGTTCTCTAAATTCAATAATTTTAAGTGCTTTGTAGAAGTCAAAAGTGTTTTAGTGTTATTCTTTAAATTTAGCATTTTTTTTCGATTTTAGTTATTTGTTGATCGTGTTTGTTTGTTTGTTTCGTTATTTTTTAATTCGTGTTTAGATATTAAGCCGCTCATTAATATTATTTCCTTTCCCATCAAGATGGTTTTCATCAACTACACTTTAGCCGAATTGACTGATATGTTGTTAATTTATGAAAAACAAATCAAAAAAAGTAGACAAGCTGTGTGTTATCAGGAAACTTATCCCAAAGAAGAATTCCTGGTAAAAATATTTTGGCAAGTATTGTAAGTCATTTAAGGGAAACTGGTTCTTTAAAAACTGATTCTGGACGCAGAAGATACTGAACTATACGAGTCGAAGAGGCAAATTAAATAGAGTTGAACGGATCCTAGCAAGACGAGAATTGTTGCCAATGAACTGGGAAATTTTTTCGGCATCATCAGTTCACAGAACTCTGGGGCAAATTTAATCCCTATCATTTTACACGTGTCCAGGAACTTCTACCCAGAGACTTTCAACCAAGGTAGTTTTGTCAATGGTTCTTAAACAAACTAAAGACCATGATTTTTCTAAACGTGTACTATTCCCCTGATGAGGCGTCATTTACGCGAAAAAGGATTGTAAATTTACAATTTACATACATGGGCCAATGAAAACCGTCACTCTCTACGAGTAAAATCTGCAGTATCAATTTTCCATCAATATTTGGGCTGGTGTTATTGGAAATCACATAATTGGTCCGTCGTTCTAGAATGTCTTGAAAGGAATCAATTTAAATTTTTTACAAACGATTTGCCGGAGTTTCTACCACTTTTGGAGTGGAAAGTGGTTTCCCTGACGGTGCGCCCGCACATTTTGCAGCAGTTGTAAGAACATATTTAGCTGACGCATACGGTCACGATGAAATGTGGAGGTCCGGTGCCCGGGGCCCCTTTTGATCTCCGGACCTGAATCCACTAGGGTTTTTATTTGTGGGGTCATTTAAAAGAAATAATTTATAAACACCACGAGAAGAATTATTGAAAGAATAGAAAATTATTTGTCATCATTAGAGAAGATCACAATATTTGCAGAAGAGTAAGGGAAAATCTTTGCGGAGAAGGTTAAAAAGCTTGTAACAACGCTAATGGTGGTCACTTTCAACATTTTCTTTAGCTTTAAGTCAATTGTGTATTGTACAAAACAAGAGTTTTAAATAAAAGATGGTGTTTCTACGATTACTTTTCATTACGCCGACGAATGGGTAATGGACATTTTTATAAAATTAACCATATCTGCTAAGGGAAAAAACCCCAAACGAAAAAATAAAGAGGTATTTTGCTTATATAATGCTTCATAACTGGGCATCAAATTGGCAAAAGTCAGTGGCGCACATGTTCTTCCTCTAAATACATTTTTAAGGGTTTCCCCGTACGCACGCCACTGCCGCAGCTGTAAGCAGATTTTTACTTAAAACTATGCACTTTATTAATACACTTTCAAGTTCCAGTCATTAAATCGGTTGAGTGGTAAAGCCCTTTTTAAAATTGAAAAAAAAAAAACTTTAACTCCCTGTATTTCGGAAATCATGCTTCCCCGGACCCATGTGACTTTATTATTATTTTTAGTAAAGAATTACCCAAGAGTGATGGTCCATGTTTTTGCACCCTGTATAAAAAAGGCTCGAGGAAAGAAGGCCGCACAGGCTTCGGTTTCTATGTAGAAAGAACGAACCACAAGTTCTATGGAATAATGGAAAAATATGCAAGCGTATTTCAGGCGGAAGTTATGGCAATAGCCAGCGTATTTCATGCGGAAGTTATGGCAATAGCTAAAGCCATAGAATACTGCCTTAATAGAAGATACAGAGGAAAGATAACCATATGTACGGGACAGTAAGGCAGCGATCGGGGGCGCTAACAAATACAGTGCACAGATCAGAACTACGAATAGATGTTCCAATTAATAACCAAAAAACCGTTAAAGTCCCCCTGCGAGGGGTCCCTAAAAAAGGGACCCCCGGGGAATGAAATTGACAAATTTTAAAATTTGAAAGCTAAGGACAATGGAGAGATAGCAACATGGATAGAAAACAGTTGATGAGAACTGGAAAAAGACAAAAGCCAAACAATCAAAGGCTATTATTGGGGAAGACCTATAGAAGGACCTACCGATGAGCATAAAGGTCTTTAGTAGGGTGCAAATCAGAAACCTGACAGGTATACTGACAGGTCATTGTAGAAACAGACACTACCTCAACAAGATAGGAAAAAGTGTGACAAGTATATGTAGATGGTGTGGAGAGAGAAGAGAGGACGCCATACATATACTTAGAGAGTGCCCAGCACTAGCACACCAGAGGGAAATGTCTAGAAACGGCATGGCTGGCCCTAAATGACATAAGATTCCTAATACTAACAGGACTCGCATCACTAGTGAGGAAATTGGGGCTCTAGTAAACAAAATGATAGCGCCAGGTCAGTGCAAAAGGAATGCACACATAAGGGACAGGATAGGGTTCCGGAACCTGTGTATGCTCAAGGGTTGGTGTAGAGCATAATGGGCTTGGGCCTCAGTGCTCAGGGCCCTAGCGAGGGAACTCACCATGCTACGATACGATACGATACGATACAATATATTTGTCAATAAATCTATTATGGCCAACGGATCATAACAAAATTCCATATGGAAAAGGAAAACCCCAAAGATAACTCAACATAAAGGTCAGTAAAAACCCTTTATCCAATAGCCTGGATTCTGGCAGAAAACGTTTTGTGCTATTTTGGCCTTGCTTATTTGCCAATTATTGTCATTTTAAGAGGGTTTTTTTTTTTGAAAACCCTTTATTCTGAAGAATTTCACATGCAAATTTAAAGCAAAGGCCCTGTTTTCCATAAAAAATCAGGGGTCCCTTTTTTAAATTTTTTTTGAAAGCTGTCCTAGAACTTAAATAAATATTTTTTTTAATATTTATATAATTATTTTTTTTTAATAAAAATAATATTTAATTTAAAAAAATTAAATTAAAAAACTAAAAATTATAAAATTATAAAATAAATTTAAAATTTTTAAAAAAATAAATTTTTATATTATTTTTAAAAATAATTAAAAAAAAAAAATTAAAATTTAAAATTATTTTAAATAAATTTTATTTTATAAAATTTAATAAAATATAAATTTTAAATTATAATAATTAATAAATTATATATATATATATATATATATATATATATATATATATATATATATATATATATATATATATATATATATATATATATATATATATATAATATATATATATATATATATATATATATATATATATATATATATATATATATATATATATATATATATATATATATATATATATATATATATATATATATATATATATATATATATATATAGATACATAGATACATACGTCATAGTAAACATAGTAAAACGACGTTACCTATACCCCGTGACCAGGACCAAAGTGGTCCCACTTTTTAGAAACTTTCCAGGCGAGTAACCCAACGAAACCTTATTGAAACATGAACCCGCCACAAAATTATAGAACGTATTTATTAAAAAGTTTTCCAAATTATAAATTCCAATAATATTATTTCATCTAGTGCTTCAATAAAAGAATAAGCGCCTCATAAACCCGCAGACTTAAGAGGCCAATTATCCAAAATCGTCTGAGTTCGCATGATGTATGTGGCGGATAAAGACATTCAAACTTACAGGTGGAGTCCCCTGGTTATAATAATTTTAATTACAGCCGCCTTATTGCCTACTAAAATGTGCCATTTGTCACGTGAATTATTTTACGGTCCTGTAAGATATCTAACGGGTAGTTTAAATTTAAGTGTGGTAAATTTATCATATTAATTTCGTAGTAATCGCGAATTGCTTCGACAAACCGATGCTAGCTTTTATTTTATTTTTTCTCGGTTTGTAGTAAGGGACACTTTAATAATTTTTGTAACTCATTTACGCATAAAAAATGAAATTCTTTCTTTTCTACAATAAAAATTAAAAAAAAATTATAATAAAAATAATAAATTTCATGACAAAAAGACAATATAAAAGTTATATACAACAACTAAATTTTAAATTATATTCAAAGTATTCAGACAATAAATAATAAGCTTTTCCCAAGGAAGTTTAAAGGTGTATGGAAGCCCAATACTGTAGAACAAAATTGTCCAGGCGTGCAGGGCAGCGGGAATAGGGGGGTTGGCCCCGCGGAATTTGCGCAATGAATAGTAGGTCAGGGCCGATTTCCATAATTCTTTGTTACTATCTATAAAATTGACATCATCTAAATGTCAAATTCCAACTTTCACTGTTTTTTTTTATTTTCTGCTCAAAATTGTTGGTTATTAAAGGATACTACTATAGAATATTTAAAATTATTGTGTAATATTAGATTTTATATTATCTGATATAATATGGAAAGAATAGATGGCGCCACTTTACTGCCTTCTATTTAAATGGTCGATATTTTTGGAAGTTTTGTATTTTTACCAAAAATCTTTGTAAATAAATAAAAACACAATTTTTAAAAATAAATTTCAAATATTGTATGATAGTATTATGTACTTATCACCAATTTTGTGATAAAAGAAGGGCAAATATAGTTTAAATGAGTTTAATCTAATCCTAAGATTCTGGTTGTACATTAAAAGTGAAAATTTTTATAGCTGCTTTTTAGGCATATACTTTTCACTAATAACAAACATTCATGAGACAGAATAACAGTGGTTAAAAATGTTTAGTAACCTTTGGTACCTGAGTATCCATTGTAACAGTATCCGTTAAATATTATGTGTGTACAGTATGTCGAGCTTAAAAAGTTGATAATGCAAGATTAAGAAACCAAAATCTAATTTATTTTTAAACAAATGGTATTGTCTCGAAAGTTGCCTCCTCTCCGATTTTGATCAAATTTGGTATACAGGGGTTTTTGGGGCGCTGATTACAAATCTGAAATTCTTTTGGCAACGTTTGCTTCGAGATCTTCATCATCAAAGTTGAAAATTAAACTAACCTCATTTTCACTATATTCTCCCTTCTTTTTGTACACAATTCTTGATTTTTACACAAAGTGGCACACGATATTTATAAACACCTTTAAAACCTTGTATTTTTATTTATTTTACATTTTGTTTCCATTAAATCGCGAACTTTTAAGTTCAAAGGCAGCAGCCATATTTGCTTAAAAAATAAAAGTTTAAAAAGGTGTAAAATAAACATAAAAAAAGTTTTTAAAAGGTGTTTGTGAAATATTGTGTGTCAATTTAGTGTAAAAATCAAGAATTTTGTGCAAAAAGAAGGAGGAATAGTGTAAATAAGGTTAGTTTGATTTTCAATTTTGATAATGAATATCTCGAAAACGAAACATTGCCGATTTTTTTTTTAGATTTGTTATCAGCGCCCCAAAAACCCAAAATTGTACTTCCTTTCATTCAATTAGAGGGACCTGTATATATTAAAATTTGCCTGGTCTGCCCAGTAATCAATAATTTTGATCCTTTAAAAGAGTGTACTAAATTATTAAATGAAATAAAAGTACCTAAATTAAATCTTTATTTCTTTTTAATAATCCACAGAAATACACAAACATTGGGGAAATCATCTAAAGATAGTTAAGATTGCCTTACTTTTCTCAGTAATATTTCCTATGAAATTTCATTTTCTATTGTTCATTATTGATATATTATTATTTATTCGGTTACCTAACGTTACGTCTTATAAGAAGAACCTAATTTAAATAAAAAAAATACTTACCTAAAGTTAAAAAGAGGGGTATGTTACCTTTGGATTTGCAAGACAAAACCATACAACCTCTAGTCATTTTGTTACGATGTTATAAGTAACAAACAATAAACACAAAATTATAGTCACAATTTAATAAACATTTATCACTAAAATAAGAAGGTTTTGATCAATCCAAAAAACGGTAGCTCCGGCTCTCATAAATATAATGTGTTGCTAACTTCACACTGATTTATCAGTGTGTAAGTAGGCAACACATTAAATTATTTCCTGGAAGTTTGTTATTGCGCAGAATCGGCGGGGCCAACTCTTGACAGTTATTTTTATACTGGGCTGGACATTTTTTGATCGAATGGGCCATAGCATTGGGCTTCCATACACCTTTAAACTTCCTTGGCTTTTCCTAACAATAAATTTTGACGGACAATTTGAATTTATGAAAATCACCTGTGCAGCTATCAGGTTAAACATTTTTTTGAGTCATTTTTTTAAAAAGTAAAACATGATAAGATATTGTTTCTAGAATATTGGTTTACATGAGGTTTTAGACTTAGCCTTACAAATATATCCAACTACTCTTTTTTGCATATAATAGATTCTGAAAAAATTGTCTTAAAAATCGTTGTAATATCTTATAATTAATTCAATTAAAGCAAAATAAATATATTTTAAAATGGAAAAATCTTCTAATTCATGAGAGAGAACTCTAATAGCATAACAATTAGATATATGCAAGTTAACCACATTATTTTTCTACATGTTCTTTGAAATTCATAACTAAACTTATGTGAATTGGTGCCCGATCAAATCGGCTAAAATTGTAGTATATTATACTTCATGCCATTCTGATCAAATGTCTTCATGGGCACACAGTCCGGAAATGGCCACATTCAAAGATACAGAGTCGCAACTCATTTTAAGAATCCGATGCAAATGCAGACGTTTTCTACCTAAGAAATGGTTTTTTAACAAGTATAAAGGACTTTTCATCGTTTTCAAAATTAATAATGAATTACGGAAAAGTTTTCTAAAATCCTTTTTAGCTGACGTCTTCTATTTTTCTGGGTAATCATAAGCCTTGTTATCGATACCCCTATTAACAACTTTAAAAATAACGATTTTGTTATAAAGCTTTTACCCCCATTTTAACCCCCCGGGAGGTAATTCCAAAAATGTTAAAACAAATAATTTTTAATTTTAATCAATAGTCCACATGCCAATTTTCATACTACTAAGTCCAGAAATGACAAAGTTCGATTTAAGCTTTCACCCTTCATTCTATCCCTTTAGAGGGAAACGTATATTCATAATTAATCTTGGAAACAATGTAAAGTCCTTTGTACAACTTAGAAAATCATTTCTTAGGATGGAAATGTCTTCATTTGCATCAGTTTTTTTTTATATTATTTGCTACTCTGTATCTCTGAATGTGGGCATTTCTGAACCGTGTGCCCCTGGAGACATTGGATCAGAATGGCATGAAGTATAACATACTTTAATTTGAGCTGATTTTGCCATAAGTTTAGTGAGATTAGTACCAAAAAGAAATTTATAATTTAAAATTTGATTCATTTAAGGTAATTTTAGTGTGAAGTAGGGTAAAATATTTGTTTAGTTGATAGAAATGTAGGAAATTGAAATTATTTTAATTAGTTTAATAATTTTTATAATAAATTACATTCGGTTTGTCACTCTGACGGCTATTGTGAGGGGTCCATTTTGAACTCTTCTTGCATTCTGTATTAAAAGAATTTTTCCAGTTAATTCTAGACTTTTCGATTCTTTTTCACATTACTATAAAAGGCAAGAGAAAACTCCATATGGTCCCGTGTATAATCGACTTTCGAAGCATTTATTAATTGATAAAGAGAGTTAAACCGTTAGCATAGTTACACAGTTGTTACTATGGAAACGTTTGCTCAGAAAAAGGTGTAAAACGAGGATCCGTGTTTTTATACGAGGTGTTAGGAACAATATGTTTAACATGTAAGTGCTTAATCAGGGTATGTTCCCATTTGATGGTAATCAGAGACATTTTGAAGTTAGTCCACATGGAGGCCTCATAAATCAAAAATCAGAGGTTACCGAAAAAAAAGATTTTTAATATACAATGCAACAAATCATTAAAATCGGCGTGTTGTCCAATAAGTCAGTAAGTACGTTAGATTCTTTGTATTTTCTTAGACATAATTTTGTTTTTGTTGCTTGAGATCTAATAGTGTTTTGTGTTTTAACAGAATAGAACTGTTTACCTACATGTGTGACAAATATCGCAAAAAAAATTATATTAAAAAAACAATTTGCTTGAAAAATCTGAAATGATTAAGCATTTCAAAGATTAAAGGATTTAATCCTCCTAACACATATAAGATTATTAGACTTGCTAGAAATAGACAATCTAGGTCATGCTTTTAAAGCGTGGATTCCAGATCCTTTAATTTCAGCTCTTCTAAAATCATTATTGCCTAAAATCCTTATCAGCTTACCACCGCCATATCCATGATGCTTTGATATAAGACGTTTACGTGATATTTAAGTTATGAAAGGGTTTTTAGTTTGTGCACCTCTGTCTTGATATTATCCAGTTCAAATGAAAGTTTACGATATCGACTCGGGCGTAGTAAAAAAATAAAAATTTCCAGAAATGACAAAGTTCGATTTAAGCTTTCACCTTTCATTTTATCCCTTTAAAGGGAAACCTTTGTTGATTTTATATAAGTAGGTGTAAACGCAGTGAAAATATTCATAATTAATTTTGGAAACAATGTAAAGTCCTTTATACCTGTTAGAAAATCATTTCTTAGGAAGGAAACGTCTTCATTTGCATCGGTTTTTAAAAATTATTTGCTACTCTGCATCTCTGAATGTGGGCATTTCTGAACCGTGTACCCCTGGAGACTTTTGATCAGAATGGCATGAAGTATAACATACTTTAATTTTAGCCGATTTTACCATAAGTTTAGTGTTTAGTGTAAAGTAGGGTAAAATATTTGTTTAGTTGATAGAAATGTAGGAAGTTGGAATTATTTTATTTAGTTTAATATTTTTTTATAATAAATTACATGCCTGACAAGTATCGCCAAAAATATTTTAAATTAAAAAAACAATTTGCTTGAACAATCTGAAATGATTAAGCATTTCAAAGATTAAAGGATTTGATCGCTGACACATATAAGCAAATCAGACTTGCTAAAAATAGACAATCTAGGTCATGCTTTTAAAGCGTGGATTCCAGATCCTTCAATTTCAGCTCTTCTAAAATCATTATTGTCTAAAATCCTTATCAGCTTACCACCGTGATATCCATGATGCTTTGATATAAGACGTTTACGTGATATTTAAGTTATGGAAGGGTTTTCAGTTTGTGCACCTCTGTCTCGATATTATCCAGTTCAAATGAAAGTTTACGATGTCGACTTGGGCGTAGTAAAAAAATAAAAATTTGGTATTTTGTTGAAAATATTGTTATTATTTTAATATTAATGCTAAACGCTTCATTCTTCCAGAAAGTAAAACATTTTTTTTTGTATGTAACAAGATATTTTAAATTTAATGTATTCTTTTGAAATAGCATAGCTTTTAAATGATACAAAACAATTTCTGTTTCAAAAAACCGTTTTGACAGGTTGAGGAACAAATTAAAGAAGGTAGAAATTACAAAATTTCTAAACAGGATGGAATGGTTAGTTCTGGTTAATTAAAGCGGCATTTTCTTAATTCCACTTGTATTTTAGACGTAATAAATAACTAAAAGTAGAATAAGTAAACTTTTGCGTTTAGGCCGGAATTTTGCCATGGCATCTGAACTTTGGTTCTTAGTTTACCGGTACTTTAAAAAACGGTCAGACTTCAGTTTACCTATGGTTGTTCAGGTACCAAATATTAAATCTAAATTTTGATCCTCAGTTAACACGCGCTTCTTTTCGAACCAAAGCAATACATTATTTTTGACCAAATTTGGTATATGAGGGTTTTTTGAGGCGCTGATCAGAAATCTGAAAACAAATTTTTCGGCAACGTTTCGTTTTCGAGATATTCATCATCAAAGTTGAAAATCAAACTAACCGGTTTTGACTATTCCCCCTACTTTTGGCACAGAATTTTTGATTTATACACTATATTGGCATACAATATTTTATAAACACCTTATAAAAACTTGTTTTTATATTTATTTTACACCTTTTTTTCATTTAATTGCAAACCTCCACTTTCAAACGCCGCTTAAGTCGCAACAATGTATTCATTAAGGATTTTATCATCAAATATGGCGGTAGGCTTTGACATTAAAATTTCACAGTTTAATGGAAAAAAGGTGAAAATAAATTAAAAAAGCTAATTTTTTTAAGGTGTTTTATTGTGTGCCAATTTAGTGTAAAAATGATAAATTGTGTGCAAAAAGAAGGGGGAACTGGTTAGATAATGTTATCTGATAATGTTATTTGTCAACATTTTATATTTTTGATGTTTTTGTCATCGCATCAGTTCATGAATTGTTGGAAGACTTTCTCGTACCTTTTCTGCACTTCACGGGAATAATAACGAAACATTCTGCGTTCCAAGCGTTCTCCAGATCAGAATCTTCATTTTCTTGCCGCATAGTGGAGAAGTGTGTTTTCTGCCAAAAATAGTTAGAAGGCTTCGAAAAATATGAGCGATAGCTAATTCGACGCGGAATGTAAATCTGAGAAAGGTGTTTTGAGGATTTTTTCTGCCAATTAAAATTTCAAATGTTATTAACAAAAAACGAAATTAAAAAAGTCATTTTGATTTTTGATGATAACTCAAAAACCATAAGAGATTGCAAAAAAGATTCTTGAAGGGGAGAAAATTTTCGATAAGAGGTCCGAACCGCAGTTCTGTCTTCATTATTTATTATTTTAATTTAACACTCGGCGTCAAAACCGAGTACGTCACACTAAATCTTTTTTTTTTGGGTATTAAATATTTATTAAGAAATTTTAAAAAATTATGGTAAATTCAGATAACTTTAAAGAATTTATTTCCATTGAAAATTTAACTTAAAATTATTTTTTTAAGTAAGACAATTTTTCCTGAAGGTTCTAGATAATATTGCAGGTTGAATAAAAACTTCTTCTCGGACTTCCATTGCCTTTATTTATTTTTTTCATAACGTTTCGAACAGTAAGTATCTCTGATCGTTTTCAAGTGAATACCAAATATCTAAGGCTAGGACTACGCCTTAAGGTATGTACACACCGAAAAAACAAACAAGAACAAACATTCGTTCTTGTTCCACTTGTTTGTATGTGTCTTCTTTCACTCTTGTTCGACTAGTTGAAATAATTATGGATGACCATAAAAACAATAATTCTTTTTGATGTACCGACGTCCACTGGAACATGTGCGAACAAGAACAAACAAACGTTTGTTCGGCGTTTTAACTGTCTACACTGAAAGGTATGTACACATTAAAAAAACATACAAGAACAAACATCCGCGAACAATCGCTTTTCTTTAGTGCAGACAGTAAAAACGCGAACAAACATTTGTTTGTTCTTGTTCATACATGTTCGAGTAGACGTCGGTACATCAAAAGGTATGTACACACCGAAAAAGGAAACAAGAACAAACATCAGCGAACAAACGTTTTTCTTAAGTGTAGACAGTTAAAACGGCGCCGGCGATCAAAAGTTTGTTTGTTCTTGTTCGCACATGTTTGAGTGAACGTCGGTACATCAAAGATAATTTTTGTTTTTATAGTCATCCATAACTATTCCAACCAGTCGACCAAGAGTAAACAAACATTTGGTTGCGCTATGTAGACAGAAAAAGCGAACAATAAACCAAAAACACATATAAAGAAGGTAAACAAGAACGAATGTTTGTTTTTGTTTGTTTTTTCGGTGTGTACATATCTAAAGAGAAATAAATTTTGTTCGTCGTCATCCATAACTTTTCCAACTGGTCAAACGAAAGTAAACAAATATTTGATTGCGCTATGTAGACAAAATAACGCGAACAATAAACAAAGAACAACGACCAAAGAAAACGTTTGTTCGCTGATGTTTGTTCTTGTTTGTTTTTTCGGTGTGTACATACCTCGAACATGTATGACCAAGAACAAACAAACGTTTGTTCCCGTTTTTACTGTCTACACTAAAGAAAAACGTTTGTTCGCTAATGTTTGTTCTTGTATGTTTTTTCGGTGTGTACATACCTCTATATATCCTAACCGAGTCACTGATGCATAAAGCCACTGCCCATTTTCATGGTCTACTGAGCTTGAATTCTTTCCTGTTAATGAGCAGAGGTTGTCAAATGTTGTGTATATCTAAAGTTGGTTTACTATAAACATGAGAATTGTTTATAATAATAGCAGCTTCTTTAAACTTTTGTTTCTTCCAGGGGGATTCTCTAGGAACAATCCCAGCATCTTTCCAATTAATATTAAGATGTTTAGACGCAACACCTGACTTGTGAGTCTCGCCCATTTGAGTATTTTTTTGTGTCCCACCACACTCACAGGGTATTTGATAAACTCCTTTTTTTCTCGCATTTAAAGTACTTGGTTTTGTTTTAGTAAGAAAACTTCAATGCCTTGTTTATAATAACTGTATAACTTTGACAATATAACTAGGATTTTGAAATTTTTCTCAAAGTTATGAAATTATTATAAACAAAGGATTAAATTTGGTAAAATTTTTCCTACGAGCGTCAGATAATACCAATATTAAAGCAATGATTATTTTTTGAATTATGTTTAATCTGAAAGAACTACTACAACATATTTATAAATGGGAATTATTTGTTAATAACATTTACAACAAAAGAACAGTTATTAGCATATTGTAAATTAATTGCAGAACCTGTAATTTCATTTAGCGGGTGGCTTATGGAAGTGCTTATTGTACGGCTTGATGAAGGTTGACTTAGCTCAGGGGGGAGTTGTTCATGGTCAATATTTTATTCGACATATCCTTTTCTGATTGGTGGATTCATCAATGTAGCTCTCAGCTACAGCCGTTGATTTCCAGCCCCAAGTCGCTTGACATTGGTAATTCCTTCTCCAGGATTCGCTAACATAGTCGCAGAGGATCGACGAAAACTATGTCCAGTGTACTCTTTCTGGATTTTTAATTTTAGGTATGCAGCAATTTCTGAAGGTATTTTACCTATTGAATTTATTCCCACACATTCCGTACTGCACGCTCCTTGTTTATACTGGACAAAAAACGTCTGTGGGGGTATGTGGTTTTCGCAAATTTGCATATTTACGGTACAATTGCAGATAAAGTCCGTTATTTGTTTCATCGGAAACTACAAAGATTCTGGAAGTGTTATTTTTACTGTCAGGAATTTTCACCACTATCAAATTTTCATTATCCTGTATGTCATCAATCATTATTTTTGTAAGTTCATCTCTCCTACAAGCACCGGCTAATCAAAAAATTGTAGCAACTTTTATTAGAAGGTAAATATTATCAGGTGCTTCTTTCATGAATCTTGAAACTTCTTCTTGCTGAAAGTTTTTGATTTTTTGGCCGGTATCCCACGTTTTGGTGTTTAAGTAGTGATGTTAGCTTGAAATATGAACTTAAATCAAGGTTCCTTTTCACTTTGAGGACACATTTTAACATAACATAACTTACTCATAAAGTATTAGGTTTATATGTTTTTTGCAAATCCGCAAAATAGGCCAAGAACACTTCTTCTTTAATACTTTTTGTCCCCTTGCTGGAGCACCAGTTTTCGAAATGACTATATTGATTCTCATTCACGAGATTTTGCTGGTAATAAATTCAAACTTACGGTATTTGCTGCATCCAGGATAGAAACTGGTAGCTCCTCATTGGAACTACTCATTTTAAATAATTATTTTTGTCGTATTTTTATTTAATTAAAAAAAGATACTATGACGCCTTTTCATTAAAAATGCTTGTTTGTATTGAAATTCATTTGTGCAATTGCTTGTTCATATGGAAACGAAGAAAAAATCTGACATGTGTGTAAATCACCAAGATTACATATTGTTGCTTGACTTGTCATAATCATTTATTATTATTATACAGGGTAATTTAAAAAATGTTTTTTTTTGTGTTTTAGTTGAAATATTGAAAATTACGAAGTAACAAACAAAAAAGAGAATAAACTAAAACTTGCAATGCCTTCGTATATTGCATGAAATAGCCTACAATTACTAAAATACATATAAATCTTGCTTACCTGTAAGTTTTTAGAGTAGTTTTACTGTTTTTCGCACGGCGTGCAGAAAAGTTCACTCTTCCGCACGCCGTGCGGAAAAGTGCAACTTTGCGCACTCAAATGCGTGCGGAAAAGTCCACTTTTCCGCACGCTCGTAGGAAAAATATATTTTGTATGACGTACTTGGTTTTGACGACGAGCGCGGAAACAAATATGTCGCGCGGAAGACAATTTTTAGGGTAAATGAAAGTTATAAATAATGGAGATAGAACTCCGAGAGTTTGAATTTTTTATTGAAAATTTCTTTTTCATTAAGGAGTTTTTTTGCGATTTCCGCTATCTCTTTTTTTTTATTGGAAAAAAACCCTCAAAATGCCTTTCTCAGATTTGCATTTGCGAACGCACTTCTCGACTAGACTAATTTGATTAAGGTGTTTATATACCTAACAGTATATTTTTCTCTATTTTGTATATTCCTAATCAACTTAATATTTTGAGCGAGCATAAAATAGCGTAAGCACCACGGTCAGTAAGTTCTTACTGGTTTCGGTTGTTTTAAAGATCTTGACTGCATCTCGATCTCCAAACACATCCTCAACCAGTAATAAACCATAACTAACTGATCTTAATACTTAATATACTATTGACGTTCCTGTTTACAGCATTTCTTAAAAAACATGTCCCAGGTGTTCCGATCTACGGCACTGGCATTATCCAGTCGAAATGAGAGTTTACGATATTCGGGCAGTTACCGGAGCGCTAGCTGACGGCTTAGTTGCGATACAAACTGTCAAATCGGGACCTGATGGACAACTGTCGGACGTGCGTCGCATTTGATTGCCCTTATTTCTCCGGTTGATGGAGAATCAATACGGTTCAGTTCTGTGCCAATCCGTCCGATACTGCCTCTTTGTTAACGCTATAAAAGATAATGTTGGATATTTGTTATTTCAAAAGCGCTCTTTAAAAAAAATTGAAGCATATGATCCTTAGAAATTTATTTTTTCGTTGTCAGGGCTAAATAAATTTTTTTGGTTTATATCTACAAGTTTTTTATTACTTTTAAATCCTTTTAATAAAGATGATTTTAGGAATGTTTATGCACTTTTGAGATTAAGTCAATGGGGGCGTCATTTAAAAAACTTTATTTTGAAGGCTTTATAGCAATTTTTCTATTTACAATCACAGAAAACTACACAGGCAGTTGGTTAGTTCTTCAG
>JAHBCN010006362.1:0-49224 GCA_019359885.1 Listronotus oregonensis | reverse complement strand
GCACAGGATGTCATACACTCATCAGCACGGTATGCTAACACCTTGAGTTAACCCCGGTTCATCTTAGCTTCGGATCCCGTTCCATACGTGGGGCCAAAAGAGTTGCCGATAACCAGCAACTCTAGCGCATTTTCCCAAAAGATCCTACTGGGCCCAATTACGACGACGACGTGTGAACACGGGGTTGGGCAAAAAAATACCCTAAGTAAACAATCCGGATTTTCTGAGAATGTTCAAAAACCCAAAGAGTTAATCGAAATATTACCTGAATATAGGCATTTTTTAAAACAGAGCAATTTTTGCACTAAATTATTTTGGTAAAAGGTTATCAATGCGAGGAAATTTGTTTTTTGGTTTTTTTAGTATTTGGAACAAATCGGTAATAGTTTTTTTTAACCGGGAAAAAAATTTTTTAAACGTACTTTTGGCGGTATTGGTTAAGTATGTAAATAATAAGGCGGTCAACTACCGACAATTTTAAAATTTTTTTTTTTTTTAAATATGAATAATTTATCATTGTAAATGAAAATTTTAAAATTCAACGGCCTTTTGGACTTGGAATTGCATTGTAAATGCAATTTTACTTTATATATTCAGGTCAAGGTCATTGGTTGTCATTGGTTCCCAAGCTACACCAGCGCCTCCTAGTGAGGGTCACTTTTTAAGCAAAACAGCCATGAAAGAGGGTGATTCTTTACTTCTCTAGAATCCATGAGCGAAGCTGAAGGTGGCGGAAGTACGCTTCTACGAAAAATCCGCTGTTGTCACGTTGTGGGTTTTTAAAAAATTGTAGCTGCCCAAAAAAGAAAATATTATTTTGACATCATTATTTTTGTGTTATACTTTATAGTAATAAATATAACAAATAGTATTCACAGTTTAAAATACAATAGTAGAGCTTATTTTGTTGTAATTTTAGGAATAAATTAAGTAAAATTTAATCATAATATAGTATCAAGTAAATAAAACAGAAAGATACTTGGCAGTCACGCTTTACGACAAAATTGTATCTGTAAGGGAAAACCCTTTTCCCGGGTTTTTTTGGGGGATTTTATTGTTTCGAGTACGGAGGTTCATTTTATCGCTAGGCAGAACCAGAAAGTGCGTTTATGATGCTTTCTCCAGTTAAACTAACAGCTTATTAATTGTAAGAAAAAAGTGATCTGTAACAAAATAAAGTATATTAAAAAAAAAGCCTGTTTTTTTAGCTGCATAATTAACCGAGGTATGTCCCGCCGAAAAAGACTTTTTTTTTGCCCAAAAACTGAAGTCATACCGTTCAACGTTAAATTACAGGAAAAAGTTTTTTTTTTAGTAAACTAGCTTAGATGTTTTTAAAATTACTGGGGAAAAAATCTTTAAAATTGGCTTTGGTCAAAGTCTCTAGCATGAAAACTAAGAGAGTTATTGTAAAAATAAAATGGGTTTCTCAATTTTCCAGGGAAAAAAAAATTTAAAGAAAGCTTTATTTTTTTACAAAAATTTAAAAATTTTACGTTATCCTTTTACAATTTATTTTTAATTGCTTATAATGAGCTTTAAAAAGTTAATTGATATAGAATGCCCCGTTTTTTAAAAAAGCTTGAATTGAATAACCCAAAAACATATTTTTCGGAAATTTTTTTTTTTTTTTTACTGTAATTGAAAAATCCAGCTACAAATATGTAAAAAGTGTTTATATACAAGATTGTAAGGGTTTTTTTTTTTAAATATTTTGATTTTTAATTTTTTTTAAAAAAAAAATTAACGAAAAATTACTGTTTGAAGTTTGCATTTAAGTGAAAAAAACCTTCTTTTGGGGTCTTGTAGCTAATGTCATTGACCTAAAATAAAATTATAATTTGCAATCGCTATATTTCAAACAAACTACCTAATAGCTCATTAATAAAATTACCCGGGAAGGCCCTGGTGACTTATTTATTTTGCTCTAATAAAAACTGTCAGCTGTTATTGATGAGCCATAATCCCTTAATTAAAAGTAAGACTGCTGTTTTAAAATTGTCGAGATTGAGATAAAAAATGGAGCAAAGCAAATTTGATCTCGTCCCCAACACAACGCTAATTGGCAGTTCTTGTTGTTCTCTTTAAAAAGAAGAAAGGCACTTGTATTTTCAGTAGCGACCGTTAAAAAAAAGTAAAAGATAAAACGTTTGACAAAAATACTTAAACTGATTTATAGGCAAACGGATTTAGAGAGGTAAAAATGTCGTCAATTTTTAAAGAATATTTTTTTAAACCAAATAATTGTTTTATTACTGTTTCGATAATTCTTAAAAACAATGTTATACTAAGTGTAAATAATAACTGTATTTGAGTAATATACTTGGTGATGTATGCTCAATAAAACGTTTCTTTAATCTCAACTTTAAAAAGCGTTTAAGAATTGAAATCGGAATTTGCCTAATATTCATGGACTTGCAAGATAAGGGCCTAATTTGTTTATAATGCAATTGATTAAAAACTATTAATGCCACAATTTTCATCTTTTGGCAACTTAAAGTATACTGCTTCTATGAAGATCAATGGATTCTATGGATATTCGCTTCTACATGGAATGGCTTTGTTGGTAGCTAGATAGCTTAAAATATTGATGTTCGACGCGTTCGATTTTAAAACTTCTTTAAAAATTTCTGTCCTATTTTTTCTTGATTCATCAATATCGATCTCCGCAATGGAGGTGTTATTAGCAGATTCCCTGCCTTTTACTACTGGTTATATCTGCTCCTTAGTCAGCTAAAATGGAGGTGGATGACCTTGGCAAGCAATATGCTTTTCAAACATATGTATAGCAACAGGCTATCTTGTGAATTTTCATTTTTTGTAATTAAAAAAAACTTTTGTGGGAAATAACTAGTGAACGTAGTTTGGCATATTTTTTATATAGATAATGTATTTGCTACTTCCGGCATCTTTGGAAACTACAAAATTTCTGGTGGTGTGTCTTGGTTTTTCATATTATAATAATTATTAAGGTTGACTTGCCAAAAATGCAGTTTTAGGACTTTTAACGTCGTCTTGGGTTAAAGGACATGACTAAAAAAACCGACTTTTATAATTTTTTAGGAAACGTGTTTTTAAACTAAGTGCCATTTTTGGTTTAAATTCAAAATTTTATAAATTATTAAGATACATGGCTTGTTTTAAGTCTACGCATTTAAATTTAAAAAGCATTGTTTATATTTTCTAGAATATATTAAGATATAAAAGTTTTTTAAGCAAGAAAGGGTATTCTTGTCGAGACGAGAAAGCTATATTCTATAAAATTTTCGAGATGTGTATATCTGACTTGTTTTAGGAATCCTTGCCATACTACGTGATTCAGGAGGGTGGCCCTCCCGCTTATTTTTGCATTTTTTAAAATAAAAAAATAAATCTTTGGGATATCGTAAAATGTCAAATTTGACGTTTTTTGACCAGTCACGTAACTTCTAGCGACTTCCGGTTTGACCGGAAACGGCCACAACTTTCGACTTTTAAATGAGACACCCTGTATATTTTTACTAAAGGTTTTGAAATCTTTGGAACATTCTACCCCCTACGGTAACCTTTATGTCAAATTTTGACAGCATTAAAAAAATCCAAACCTAAGGTGCAAAAAATGTCTAATTAAATAAAAGCTAACTTTGTCAATATTAAAAAAAAAAAATTATACCTTATATACTAAGCATTCTTACTAATAGTCAGAAGATATATTTTTATTTTAAAATTTTAAAACGTGATCAAATTAGGCGTAAAGCATTTAGAAGGTGTTTTTTTAAATTTTTGTTACCTAGTTAAAAAAAAAATTAAATTTGTCATATAGGGTATTGTTAGACGCATGATGTTTCCAGGAATCCAAAAAGGTAAGGCTTTTGTTGGTAAGACCGGACGTTACGTGAGTTGTAAAAAAACTTAAAATTGGATATGATGATGTGATATTTAAAAGATTTATTTATTCATAGGCAAATGTAATCTTCCATTTAAATAATACATTCTAGAAATATTCAGTTAGTAGGTTAATTGCTTAAAAAGTACGACACTGGTTTATGCGTCAGATAGAAGTTCACACTTGCATTTTGTAATTAAATTATTATTTTAAAAAGTTGGACTATTATTCTTTCGTAAAAACTGCGTTATAGCCGCGTCTGGAAAACAAGTTTTAAAATAACAATTTTTATTTATGTTTGTTTGATGCTGCCCAAAATTGCAGTTAAAATTTTAAGGATATCTATAATGTAGGAAAAACACAAAAAGATCAAACACATTTGATTTTTGGTTGGCCTGTTACTAAAGCACTGATGACTTGGATGTACTGGATCTAAAAGTTGCTTACTTTTATTTAAACTGAAAGCTAAATCAACAAAAATTAATTTGGTTGCTTTCGTAGTTTTTTTTTAATAAAATATAGAATATTTTTTATGTCTGTGGATTAAAATATAGCAGTACAATGCTACTTCTTTTATGGTTGTAATTCCTTAAAAGTGAAATATTTACATGGTTTTAAATTCATTTTAAACAATTACATGCATTGCTAATGTTCTGGATTTTGTTTAATAGTTATTTATGATATAAGTGTTAAAATTATAATTTTAAGGCACGAATGTGACAGTTTGCGGAATGAGCGAAGCGTTTTAAGGCACATGAGTGCCTTAAAACGTACTTTTAACACAAATATCTTACAATAAATTTTCTACAAACGCAATAATGCGGTTAAAAATTAAATTATTTAAAAATGGGAAGATATAGTTTTACATAGCATCGTATATAGAAATTATTAAAGCTGGCATTTATTAATGTATTTTAACAACCGTTGTTGATGCTGGTGAGAATGCGGTTTTTTCTATTCAATTTACCTCAACTACGGAGAATGCTAGAACTGTGGAAGAAATTTATTTTTTAAGTTGATTGAATTGTACAATTAATATAAATGTTAGGAAATAAATAAACGTTGACGTTACCTTTTAAAATTTGACATTTCACTTTTAACACTAGGGCTTTAAAATGTTACTTTAAGGCACCAGTGTTTTAAAGTCACATTTCTAAGGCATCTAGATAGTGTTAAAAATTGAATTTTTACCATGTTTATAGAAAAAATAATTTAAAGAGCTAACAGACAGTTAACTGGCTGGTATTTTATACTATCTGCTTAAGAACCATTTACACCCTGTATATATGCATCTAATATGCCATCTTTCCCAAATTACCTTGTATGTTCTGCAAAGCGAAAAACAATACTGTTTAATTTTATAAAAATCTTAGATTTTAATGATTTTTTTTTGTTTCAGGTAAGCACAAGCAAGGAGAACTCCCAGGAGGCCTTTAAAAATGTATGTATAATATATTTTTTAGCTGTTTTTAAATTCTTTTTACTCTTTACTTTTTTTATGATCGGGCTATAATATAGAAAATGTTTTTGTAAACTTGCGGATTTATTGTGATGTGGAATTACTCTCAGCTAAGCACTGCCAAAACGAACGAATAATAATGAATGCTGCGTCTGCATGGACAAAAACAAAGAAATTTATTATCAATATAAGCGAAAAAGATTTAGTAGCAAATTTATATTCAAACTTTTTTTCGCCAAAAGTTTTTGCTTCTAAAATCATGCTAAATAACGTATATATGAATGATCACGTGACTTTTTTTAACTGTCTAATTTGAAATTTTTTTCAGTAAATCGCAAAATGGAGCATTATCTTTTAAAATTTTTAAAAATGCTATAAAGAAAAGTTGTATATTTTTAAATTCTACACCTTCTTACCAATTTTCAGTTCTTTAGTGCAATTTTTTTTTCAACTTTTTGTAGTTTTCTACTATATGAATCATCCAAATTTATTTAAACCCCTCTAACATTATCCCGTCAAACTTGGATGCAAATAGGATATAATTTTTACAAAAACTGACAAAGCACACTTAATTTTTTGTTTGTTTATTTTTATATACATTATTTGGCATAATTTTTAAAGCAAAAACTTTTGGCAAAAAAAAAATACCCAATTTAATATTGGAAATTTTTTCCTGTTTAATGCAAGCTTTATGGGTAACACTGTATATGTAAAGAATTTTTTTTGCAGTTTAAAGGTCGAAACCTGGGAAATTTAAAGGGGTATATTATTTTCTGTCTTTTAATATTTTCAAATTTTAATGAAGTATATAAGGACACACCAAGCTGAGTGTTTTACCCTAAGAATCTTTTGTAATTCTTAACATCCCAAACATGTACCCGATTTTGTAACGTACAGTTTATTGGATATTAAGTCACTTAATTACTTTAACTTTTTTAATAGTCATAAAAGGAAAGTGTAAAGTTTTCCATCCACCACACTTTACCAATTAATAATATATCGTAAGAAGAAAATGGCCATAATTTAAATTCTATTTAGATATACAGTATGTCCACGGATAAGGTGTTGAAGAGAGAAAACTTTTTTATTTTTGATTTTATCGAAAAAAGCTACTCTTGATAAAAAATTTTGCTACTTGTAAAAATAAGAATGGGATAGAAACATTTAACATATTTATACGGGTGTTCAGAAAATTAAAAAACTTAAAATGATACAAGAGTAAAGTGCATTTATTCGAGAAGATATGGAAATAATCACTAGGAAAAGTTGTTCAAAATTAAGAGGAGTCTCCAATACCAATTTTCGAAAAATCGGCCTACTTTTATTTATTTGTGATTAAATTTATTTTAATATCGTGGCATTTATTAGAGGTGTACGATAAACAATTTGTTTCAATCGGCCCCATAAGAAAAAATCCATTATAGTTAAATCTGACTCTAGGAGGCCACTGGACTGGTCCTTGTCTCCCAATTTGGAATTAGTAAATTGATATTAAAATAATGTTCATCACAGATTAATAAAAGCAGGCCGATTTTGTCGAAAATTGGTATAAGGAACTATCCTTTACTTTTGAACAACTTTTCCTAGTAACTTATTTCCATATCTTCTCAAATAAATTCACTTTATCTTGAACCATTTAAACTTTTCTCAATTTTCTGAATACCGCCTATAAAATATGTTAAATGTTTCTATCCCAATCTTACTCTAAGAGGTAGCAAAATTTTTTACCACAAGTAGCTTTTTGGATTAAATTAAAAATTAAGAAGTTTTTCCTATTCAATACCTTTTCCGTGGACATACCAGTATGTCCACGAAAAGGTGTTGAATAGAAAAAACTCTTTATTTTTAATTTTTTTTAAAAGATACTCTTGAATAAAAACTTTGCCACTTCTTAGAGTAAGATTGGGATAGAAACATTTAACAAATTTTATAGGCGGTATTCAGAAAATTGAGAAAACTTTAAATGGTTCAAGAGTAAAGTGAATTTATTTGAGAAGATATGGAAATAAGTTACTAGGAAAAGTTGTTCAAAAGTAAAGGATAGTTCCTTATACCAATTTTCGACAAAATCGGCCTGCTTTTATTAATCTGTGATGAACATTATTTTAATATCAATTTACTAATTCCAAATTGGGAGACAAGGACCAGTCCAGTGGCCTCCTAGGAGTCCAGATTTAACTATAATGGATTTTTTCTTATGGGGCCGATTGAAACAAATTGTTTATCGTACACCTCTAATAAATGCCACGATATTAAAATAAATTTAATCACAAATAAATAAAAGTAGGCCGATTTTTTCGAAAATTGGTATTAGAGACTGCCTCTTAATTTTGAACAACTTTTCCTAGTGACTTATTTCCATATCTTCTCGAATAAATGCACTTTACTCTTGTATCATTTTAAGTTTTTTTAATTTTCTGAACACCCCGTATAAAATATGTTAAATGTTTCTATCCCAATCTTATTTTTAGAAGTAGCAAAATTTTTTATCAAGAGTAGCTTTTTTCGATAAAATCAAAAATAAAAAAGTTTTCTCTCTTCAACACCTTATCCGTGGACATACTGTATAATAAGATTAGACACAAAACTACGCAACGTTGCGTCATTTATCATGCAAACTTTTACGATACTAAAATTTTAATAGTAAGTCTGGATTTATTATATTTAATAAATCAGGTCAAAAAACACCCCAGTTTATCAAAAACACAAGCACAAACTATAAATTATGTTGATTTATATTACATATCTCAAGGTAAAATAAACAGAAATATATTTAAGCTTTTAATATTCTGTTTTTAATATTGTAAATAAAAAAAAATCTAATTTGATTAGTCTTTAACACCAAAGCTGCAATCAAAATATAATGTCCTTTTACAGATCGGGCCTTGCAGTAAAAAAATATATTTAATAATATTTGATATTAACTCCAAAGAAGATACTATAAGCAAATATTTAAAATTTGAATTTATTCTGATGACTCTAACTTAAATTATTACGTTTTTACCTTTAGGAATGTAATGATAAGCCTGAGGCTACGGATGGTTTTGTTAGGGAATCATATTTCAGGCCACCTAATATTTGGGTAGGAAGTTAAGAATTTATTTATAATCTTATTTTATTTATTTTATGACCCATACATGCTAGCTTGATTAGACAGTGTGTTCGAAATAAGTGGGCAATATTGCCAGAACTTATCGTACTTCCCAAAAAATGAAAAAAACTTTATATAAAAATGCTTCGGAAAATACACCCTAAGATGGCTAGAGCCCCCCGAAGAATGGACCTCAAAATCAGGTTTTGCATAATATCTCTGGGATCGGTAAAGATAGGCCGAGTTTAAGTTGTTTATTTTATAACCTCGCAGAAAGTTTATTTTCCAAATTACATAGATTTTTTTTTGGGTGTTATGAATGCCTGCTATTTTATGCTTAGTGCTAAATAATAAAACTTTTATCATTTCTACACAAAAAAAGTGTTCTTAGTCAATCTTTGTAATTTGGCCTATTTTCGAGTAGAATCAATTTAAAAATTATCAAATTATTTTCTATTAAAAAAAAAATAACCAAAATTTTGTATTTAAAATTATTAATAGTTGGCCATGGATTAACTTGTATCTATTTTTTTTTTGTCATTTTGCATTAACTTCTCCGTGGTTTTCCAAAATATATTTTTAAGGGTGTGCCAAGTAATTTTTTGAATGGCTTCCGTATAGCAAATAATAAGGCTTTAATAATATTTGCACAAAAACTTATTGTTAGTCGATCTTAATATACTTATTGTTCTTATAAAAATCATTTTGCAAATAATATGTTTATCAAATGTAAAAATAATTAAAATCTAGGACTACTAGGACAACTTTAATATCATCTATTTATTATTTAATTATAATATGTGGTCCAAAAAATTTCTAGTACGTTTTATATACCATAGAAAAATATGGACTATTTTTTTATTTACTTTAAAATCTAATAAAATTCCTTCAGTCTTTTTAAAATTGTTTAAGTAAACCTCCGTTTTCCCTTATACGTACTAGAGCTCTATGGCTTATATTTTGCGATGTCCAAAAAATTTAAAATGATTTCGTCTTATTTCATTACCTCCCCAGTGTAATATTTTGAAGCAGGTCTTTACGAGTATCTCAAATGCATAAATCATATTGCACATATAATGGCCCAAAAATTGTGTAGAACTAATGAAAGTTTAATTATGTGGTGCTAAAAGTACTGAAATTCTACAAACTTTGGGGCCCATTCTTCAAGGGGATTTAGTCATCTTGAAATGAATTTTTCTGGGTATATTTTTTTATATGTCGAAAGGACAATGAGCCCTTGAAATATTACCCATTAATTTTAAAAAACCGAGTATAGGTGATGATCTATAATCTATCTTGCACTCGTTCTGTGAGCCTAATCTTTGTGTTGAAGATATGCCTGACAGTTTTTCGAAAGAAAAGTTCAGTTTTCCGTAACTCAGTATTTCTTTCTCGGTACAGGGTCATCCACCATGGACTAAATAGGGCCATACTACTGGTTGTGGCTGTTTCACACTTCTTTTAGTACAAGAAAAGCCCAATTATCTCCCCGGTCAGTCCTCGTTGGTTGTACATATTTTCCGCCTGTGTGCAGTATTAATGCATCAAAGGTTAAAATGCTTTAAGGAGTCATCCCAGCGCCTGAGGATATACACTTTTTTATAACCTTGCTTTAAAAAATTCTGGAAATTTAGAGATTAACCAACCAACGTAGGATTCAACGAACTCAAGGACAAGAATTAACGCAACGCCAGTTTGTAGGCAGTGTGTTTGGTGATCTGTTTGTTTTTGTTTTGGAAGAACGTAAACAAATTTCCAGATCTCAAATACCAAAATCAGGAAATTACCTTAAAAACGTAATAAAATTATTCAAAAATATTGGTTTTTGTGTTAATATAGGCACATTGATTTAAATATAAACATTTATTATTATGACAGTTCCAAGCACCGGCAACCAGGTTGATTTGGACCGCTGCTGCATTCGTTTAATAAAAAACGATAGTAAATCAGGTGTTGTACGGCACTTCGATGTCATTTTATCTCTTTCTAGTAGGTTGTATTATTCAATAACACGTTTTGTAAACTGGCTTGATCAACAGCAATCGAATTGGGCATCTAAAATCTAAAGTAAATGTCATATCTGTCTGTCACTTCAGTGTAGTTTTCCGGCTTTAAAAATAATTCTTAACAATAATCATCGATTTATAAAAATGTAATTTATCGTGCAATACCATAAACATTGAAAACGTTATTATTTCCGGAGTGATGTTATTCAGTGTGTTTAATCATTGTTGCCGGTGCAGTGTGTTTACAGGACTATCCCTCCTTGCCCCCTAAATTTATTAATGCCAAACGAGGTTTGTTTACTTTATTTCTATCCAAGAATTCGTTGGTAGGATTCTTATACGATACAGCTTAATTAAGGGGGGGGATAAGGCTAATTCATGCAAAAAGAAGCATATTTTAGCAAATTTTTTTGAACGACACGGGTTTTTTTAAATTTTAATTGTTCACTTTTTGGGTACACTTTGAAGTGAAAAATGTGATTTTTGCTAAAAAATCGGCGAAAAGTATAGCTCATTAAAATGTACCTTTACTTTTAAAATTTGTTCTAATGTATGTGTCGAATCCTTTTTTTACATCTATACACCTTAAGTCTAATGTACATGTAAATTATACAAAAAGGACGACAAGGTAGGTCTTAAATAAAATTAAGGTTTATTTTTTTCATCACACCAACCAAACGTACTCTCAGTTCAATTAAGGGCTTAAGCCCAAAGCTGTTTATCAAATAGGATGTTTGTCCATCGGGGAGTTAGAGACTCACTTTATATAAATTTTACTGTATATATATTCGGGATAATCAAGGTAACATTTTAATATTTTCTTCGCTCGCATGCATTCCATAACAGATAACAGTGTATCTGGAGAGTCCCCGAACTGCACACTTTTTTTTTCATCACTAGTAGTCTAAGATCCCACTGCTCGATTCTGCAGGTATCTGTTTTTTGATACAACCAATTTTAAATGAATGTTAGGGAAGTATGCAATGAATTAGGGATAGGTTGCCTATAAAAAATTAGCCGCAATTATCTGTAATTAGTTTTAGTATGATTAATTCGCTAACATAACTTGCAATTATATGTTTTTTAAATGAATTTTACGACATTTGAAAGATAATAATGTCACAAATTGAAAAAGAAATGGTTGCCAGCTCTCAGTCAGCCGCAGCGTTAGGGTTGCCAGCTGTGAACCGGTATATCGGTGTTAATTGTTTGCACTTACCTGTATTTTTTAAAATTTTTAGTACAAAATTAAAGTTTTATATATACTAATTACAGAAATCCATGGTTGCCAGTTGGAAAATGGCCGCAAACAGAGGTTGCCATGATTTCAATGAACGATTCTCGCTCCAGCTAAGTGGAAGCGCGAGAGAGAAGATGCACGCATTGTTATGTGCTTTATTCAGAAGTATAATGTAGTGTCGATGTAGTTCTAGTATTTCTTTACTTTTTTTTATGAAACATAAATTTTAGAGCATGATGACTATTTTTTTGCGTGAGAAAAAAACCTATGTTTTCTTTTACTTGTATTTTTTACTTGAAAAGTTATCTACAGAATCTTTAAAGAAAATCGAAACTGTCGTTATGGTATAAGGGTCACAGCTGCCATGTTTTTTCCTTGTTTACAGCACATAACAATGCGTGCATCTTCTCTCTTGCGCTTCCACTTACCTGGAGCGAGAATCGTTCATTGACATCATGGCAACCTCTGTTTGCGGCCATTTTTCAACTGGCAATCATGGATTTTTGTAATTAGTATATATAAAACTTTAATTTTGTATTAAAAATTAAAAAAAACAGGTAAGTGTAAACAATTAGCACTGATATACCTGTTTACAGCTGGCAACCCTAACGCTGCAGCTGACTGAGAGCTGACAACCATTTCTTTTTCAATTTGTGACATTATTATCTTTCAAATGTCGTAAAATTCATTTAAAAAACATATAATTGCAAGTTATGTTACCGAATTAATCATACTAAAACTAATTACAGATAATTGCGGCTAATTTTTTATAGGCAACCTATCCCTAATTCATTGCATACTGACAGACTGTGAAACCTGCTGTCTGCATATATATTCTTTTTCTCTCTAAACCTCCAAACGTTTTAGTTCTGAGTTAATAAACTACCTCTTATTTCACCTAAGACCCACACAGTACGTTAGTACTTTGGCTTTAACCCTTCGTGAAGTGTCCCAGAATAAAAAAAAATCTATTATTTCCTTATGCGAGGAAGGTAGCAAAAAAACGAAAAGCGTGCGTTACAATAGCCACTAACATTCCTAATTATGTAACTTTAACTTTTTTTAATTTAATGTCCTTTTTGTCACCGCGAAATTCCATACTTCACATCATACTCATATTTTAACTCGTACCCACCCTAACAAGGTGTAACAATGCAAAAGCGCCCCCAGGGGCCACAAACATTTACCCTGTCCAGCGTGTGTGTATGTGTGCCGCGCGATTTATTAAATAAATGAGTAAACAGTGGTTTATGACCCGCGTCAAATATTTGCCGTGCCTAATTTTTGTTTAAAAGTTGGCCAATTAAAGTTGTGGCTTTATTTTGCCAAGTCTAATTAGTTAAATGGGAAAATGGAGGTTTAATGCGGGTTGCCAAAAAATTTAGGGGAACGGCTTGGTACGTGGATTTAGGCCGCGTCCATTATAAAGGGGATAATCTAAAAATTGTGTGGCAACGTATGTAATCGGGCCTATACAATACGTAGCGTAGTGGCCGTTCTCTGCACCACTCAAGGCGATTATGTCGGTGTTCTGAAGTTAAAGGGAGGACTCAGTGTGATCGGTATGAAAACAAGCCAAAACTTCTCAATCGTCGGTAAACAGTTCGCATGCCAATAGGTCTTCCATATTCTGCAAACCATTCATTTGCAATGGACCTGGTAGTGGAGAAATGGTGCCTTAAAGCCAATAATCTTAGGCGACAATCTTCACGGTCTGTTGTTCTACGGTGGCGTCCAGTGCCCCTTGCTCTTCGCGTACGGCCTTCTTGAAGCCATGCCTGACAACACCTAACCACAGTGTCTGCACTTCTTTGCACTCTAACTGCAATTTCCCGAAAAGAAAGTCCAGCTTCCCGAAGTCCCACTATACGGCCCCTCTCAAACTCACTAAGTTGACGAAATCGTACAGGTCTCCGTACTCTAGGCATCGTAACCAATCGTAAAGAATGTCAATAACCAAAATCCGCCAAATTTGGATCTTTACTGCGGCTGCAATATTCATTTTTAGATTGTTAGTGAATTTAAAAAAAGGCAGTATAAAAACCAAAATCTTAGACTGATAAGGCTGCAAATTCCATCAATTATTGTTATTTTCAGTAAGATAAATGAATTCACCAAATTTTATTAAAATAAAACCATTTAAACTGGGTGTTCGGATTTCTATGTCACCTAGTATATTTACAATTAAACCATGTGTTAAGTCTCTTAATATTGTTACTAACAATTTTTTAATTAAATCAAATATTTTATTATATATTTGTTCATTTTTTCTTTATGCAACTGGTGATAATATGGACTTTTCGCAAATAGTTTTTAAAAGTTTTGCTTCTTTAATACGCCGGTTGGTTTTGAAAAATGTCACTATAAATCAAAATTGGAAAAACAATATTATATTACTACTATTATGCATATTTTTATTAGTTATATTTATAAAATTGTGAATCTATACCTCGCCTAGTTGAGAAATCTGCATTTTCATTGCTTCTGTACGTTCTTTGGTATCCTAACATTTACGTAAGTGTAACGTTGCATTGTTATGTCTTGTAACTTACTTTAAATTAGCGTGGAATATATACACTTGCTTTTGCCAGTTTATTTTTATCAACAATATACTTTGTAATTTTCGTTCTTTTATCAGCGACACGTCCTGTTTTTATTTTATTAAAAAAATTCCAACTGCATCTTCAGTACACAATAATAGCCGAGCCTAGGCTCAAATCGAAAATACAGATTTCGATATCACCCCGATTATGGCGTAGATATATTCGATAAGACCCTTCGGCAAAAAAGACAATGTGTGCCCTAAAAGTCTAGACACGTACTCTAGATCCATTTACTTTGTCGTGCGCACGAGGATTGAAATCGAAATGCCCGTTCTGATTCCGGCTTTATACAATATCGTATATCGCGTCGGCGGACGAAAAAACTTTTCGAATATCTTGAAACGTACGTGACATACGTGGTTGATGGGTCACTTATATATTGTGAGCTTATCGCGAACTGTATATGTGTTTTTAACTAAAAATTTTATTGATGCTAAAACATTTTTTTAAATTCTATAATATTTTCTTGTTGACCGTCCAAAAAACAGGGCATGTTCTCAGTTCGACGCATAGGGATGTTTTATGTACAGGGTGTTCCAAATTCGAGCCTCATCATTGGGATCTCGGGAACTTAAAGAGATACGGGGTCGGTTAAATGGGGGCATAGTTGCGCAATGTGATGCTGATTAAAATGCCACCTTAGAAATTTAAAAATTTCGAATACTTCCGAACACTTTTGGAAAAAACCGAATATTCTCGATTTTATTTAAATTTTTTTATTCGAAAATTTCATATTAATGGCAATTTCCATAAGAAATCATGTGTTCGAGAGGGACATAATAGATTTTTGGTAAGATCTTATTAAGAAACCATTAAAATCATTTTTTGATTAAGTGCAAAACATCATTGGATTTGGGATCTTAAAAGCTCCTTAAATCCGTAATAAAAAATCCAGGACCGTATTTAAAAAATAAAGTCGATGATGGCAGCTCAATGACGAAACGTCTGTGTGTAAATCTAATAACACTGTCTTATAGAACAGAGAAAGTAGTAAAGAAAGTGTAAAAATTATAATTTTGTATTTATACAAATACAGTCTTAAAAAATAAATATGAAATTGTAAATATTCGTTTTTTTTCCAAAAGTCTTCGGAAGCATTCGAAATTTGTAAACTTTTAAGGTGGCATTTTGATCAGCATAAAATTGCCTAACTTGGCCTCCATTTAACCGACCTCGTATCTCTTTAAGATTCCAATATCCCAATGATGAAGTTCAAATTTGAGACATCCCGTACAGGATGGCCCATTTTGGTTGTCTTTACGGGGTATTGAAACACCGCAAAAAATAAAGCAATTCTGTTTGTACATTCTTTTTTTTTCAATTTTAAGGCTTACTCGATTCATTTTGAATTGTTGTCGACTTTACGACGGTCCTTGTATATCGGTTATTACTAAAGATATAGATAAAAAAAACTTTAAATAGAAATATTTGGTAGATTTTTACGTAAATTTCAGTGGCATACTGATTTTTTTCGGCCAGTTAAGCTTTTTGAGTTATTACACAACCTTGCGTTATTTTCTAATGGGACACCCAACACATTATTTACCAGTCGACTGCAAATGAAATTACCTTTTCACACTATATATGTAAGTTAACTAGAACTACCATTTTTGCATTTTTTTTTCTTTATTACTTAAAAACTATATAAACTTTGTAGGGGGTTATAATAAATTTTTATTTTTTTAACCCTAGTCTTTGTAAATATAGGATTCAATATAATGCTGTTAATGAAACAATCTTGAAAAAAAAAAACATTAATATCTTTTTGAACTTTCAAAAGAAGTAACAAGTACTAATTTAATAATTTATAATTTATTCTACCCAAGATTAAAATAAAACTTTTCTTTCCTTCTTCGTAAATAGATTCCTTAGGATTTGTATACCTTAGTATAGTTCTTTTAAGTGTACTACATACCATTTGTAATTTTGTCAATCCTTATTGTTATTTTTGTTAAAATATTTTTTTTTAACCATCTTTTAACCGGGAATAAAGCAGTAAACGTTTCAGGGGAATTCCAATAAACTGTTATTGTAAGTTTCAAAGTTTTTTGTGTCACATCATTTAGTTTGTCCAAGTGGTCGGAAGGTATTGTTTGTTTTTTTTTTATTTGTGCTTTGGTTTTGTGGAGGCCAGTCTGGCAAAGCTGGTTTGTTCTTCATACATTTTGCATTAATCAAAAATATAAGAAAATAAAATATATAATAAATAATATTGCTAAAAGCTAACCTATAACAACTAAATAGTAATATATTCTGTAATATTTACAAAGGTATCTTTATTGTAATTTTATTTTAGGTAGCGATGTCAGATGTTACAAATACAATTGTCGTACAATGTTGTGACTTTTGCAGACTAAAATGTTACAGTTGTTTTTCTGCACATAACAAATTTTAAATGTGTCCAGAATAAAGTAGCAAGCGCAGTGAGAAAAAATTAAGATTGAGTTGAAATTAAAAAAAACTTCTCTATTATTAAACAAACACATATTTAAAAAATTAATTAGTTTAAATAATTCTAAAACACATTTTTAAAACTAACTGGTATTCTTTAAACTACAACAAAAAACAAGACAAAACTTAAAATATACTGAGGTGTGTTTCCAGTTTAGATTAGATTTAGATTTATAAAATATTTTCTTTCAGAATCAAAATCCTACTTAAAAGAATGTTTTTATGTACTCGTACTTGCCGAATACGAATTGAATACTGGTAATCATCTATATATATATATTTGCTAATGTGGATATATTTATATGTAGGTAGGTATATATATTTATTTGTCTGTCCACGTGATTCTGAAGTTATGGCTTAAGCTAAAATCATGAAATTTGGCACAGTGGTAGTCTTTAGCAGTGGCTAGAACCTAACGAAGCCCGTTTTTTGAATTTTGCCCCCGGGACAAAAAAAGAGCAAAAAAGTGTTTTTTACCGTTAGCCGTACGGAAGGCGTCTTACGGAGACAGAGGCTTCTTAATATTGTCTCTCGCCTGGCGGAGACAGGCTTTTCATCTAGTACATACATAAACACCAAAAACAAGTTAACAAGGAAAATACTTGTCGCAACAGGAATCAGACAGGGTGGCAGCCTGAGCCCTGCTCTATTTAACATCATAATGGATGAAATTATTTCGGATGTAAAAAGAAATAAAAATAGTGAGCTATGCTGACGTTTCGGTCATAATCGCCGAAGACGAAGACAACTTACAAAGATTACTGTTCAGGTTTGAGCAGGCTGCAAAAAGGTTTAATATGAAAATATCTGTACAGGAAACAAAGTCTCTTACCATATCAAAAAAATCAGGAAGATGTAAGCTGGCTGCCTATCACCAGCAACAGAGATTTGAAAGACGAAGTACAATCTCAAACAACAAAGGCCGCATAAGTATGAGGATATCTAAGTGATTTTAATTTTTGTTGAAACAAACATATGAGCATGGAAAGTAAAGTAATATATACAAAACTTGCGAAAGGCCTATAATGACATATGCTTTAGAAACCAGAGCAGAAAACACGGCCATCAAACGCATCCTAAGAACGACGGAAATGCGGATCCTCAGAAGCATAACTGGACATACCTTATATGATCGTAAAAGAAGCACGAGTGTGAAGTTCAGGATCTAGTGAGATGGGATCGTGTAAGAAGGAGAGAGTCAAGAGACCATGTGCATAGAATGGCTGACGATCGACTGCCAAAAATAGCAAAAAGTAAGAAACCAGCTAACAGACGACTTCCGGAGCGACCACCCAAACGATGGTACGAAGCTGGACTTTAGCATCCCAGGAGTAGAGGTTGTTGATGTTAATGAAAACACAGGGCTCAGCTCTAACGTAAGAATAAAATGAAGTACTTGACATACTTCTTAATATATATTAAAATATTATAAGTCGCAAAATCGCCACAATCGTTGCCATCAACTAGTAAAACTAGCATCTAGTTAGTTAGCTAATTTGCTTGAATTTTGAAAATAAAAACATAAAACCGCTACAACAATACAGAACATATTTATAATTTGATCGCTTTTAAAGCAGGGAAAATTTTCCATAATTGAACAAATGTATGAAATTGGCAGCATTGCGAAGTTTATAATTTTGTTTTCGCTAATGCAGACAAGTAACGTCAAGTTTGGCCAAGGTTTATACACCATCGAATTTAACGGTCTATTAAATTTGATGCTTTTTATGCAAGGATAAATATTAAAATTTACAGCAATAAATATTGGATTTGCTATTTTGTTTAAATATCATTTAATCCTAAAATATGTTACAATTAGACAATTATGTTAAGTCTGGCATGGCTATATCTAGGCCTTAAATCTGATTACAATCGTAAAATATCTTTAAGTACTAGCTTTAAGCCATGACTTAATCTAGAACTGAACTTTTAACGTGGTTAAGAAACTTACAACAAACCTTGTAGCTTATTATTATTCGTATAATTTTACAAATTTCTTAAACAATAATATTAAAAATTGCCTTCTTTTTTTTTTGTTTAAACGGCAGTTAAAGTTAGGGTCCTGTGAAAAAGATATGGACATTATGCTGTGCTTGTTTTCCAAAGCGGGTATAGAGACTGGCTTGATAAATTAAATATTACAGTAAAATGTGCTATCGTCAGCAAAACTATAAATAGGATTATTCGTGAAAAACAGAAATTCGTTTATGAGAAAAAAAAATAGAGCTGGTGCTAGTACTGAGTCCTGGGTACAACAACTTGACCTTGGTAAAATTTAGAATAGTGACCATCTACAAAAACTGATATACGTCAATTAAAAAAGGATATATTTAAAAAGGGTGATGGGTGTAACGTGATTATAGATCAATTGTAATATCAAATAAATTTTCCCAAGTTTTTGAAATAGTTTTGCATAAAATAATGTTTGCTTACAGTAAACGGACTATAATTATTGATCAACATGGCTTTTTTCCGGATCGCTCAACAATTACCAACTTATTAACGATTAACCAGTATATTTTAGAAAGTCTAGATTGTGGTGGTCAGGTTGATGTTATTTATACAGATTTTCTAAGGCGTTTGACCAGCTCGACCATGGTATTTTGCTTGCAAAGTTGCATAGCTTTGGTTAAAATTATAATTTACTACTTTTTATAAAATCATATTTAATTAATAGGCAACTGACTGTACAGTACCGTGGCTTTCAGTCTTGTAACATACGTGCTAGTTCCGGAGTGCCGCAAGGTTCATTCCTTGAACCTTTATTTTTTAACATCTTTGTAAATGACATCACCAAACATATTAAATTCAATAAACTTCTTTACGCTGATGATTTAAAAATATATTGTCAAATTGATTCTTGGAGGATTGTGTGTGCCAGCAGGATGACGCGGATTCTTTGAGTCGGTGGTGTAATGAAAATAAGCTGCTTTTAAATATAAAAAAATGTTGTTCAATGACGTTTACTCGGAAAATGACACCGATTGATTTTCCTTATAAAATGAACCAAATGGAACTGCAAAAATGCTCTCACTTTAAGGAGTTGGGAATCACTTTTGATGATTAGTTGTCTTTTGTAAACCATATTAATGGAATTGTTTTAAGTTCTTATAGAAGCTTGAGCCTTTTTTGCATCATTTAAGGGACTTTAGTGATATTAAGTTGTTAACTATTCTGTTTAATGCCTTTGCGCGTTCTAAACTAGACTATGCTTCTCTTATTTGGTACCCGTCCTATGAAATTTATTTTAGTAGCTTAGAAAAGATTCAGAGACGTTTTGTTAAACATCTTTGGTTTAAGCTGGATGGTACTTATATACCTACTGGATTTCCAAATGATGTTTTGTTAAGTCGATGACTCTTTCAAGACCTAGAGAATACTCTTCAATTATTTTTCTTTATAAATTATTAAACAATAAAAAAGGTTTTTCTGATAATTTAGGTAAAATTAAATTTCATGTTCCGTCCCTACAGACTCGCGTTAGTCATTCCTTTATTTACTTGCCAGTTCCACGAACAAACCTACTTATGTTTTCGCCCATTTGTAGAAACTCGGAAAAATGAAAGATCTTGATTTTTTTTGTAGTTTATTTAAATTACGAAGTTTTTATTTAAATGTTGATTATATATTTCTGGTTTAAAAATATGAAAGGAAAGTGATTATAATTTACTAAGTGTGTATATTTGAGAACTGTTCTTTATTTATCTTATGGTAATTATTGTTAAACACTGTATTTTATTTGTAATATTATCTGTCTGTAAATAGTTGGGTCGAATTTGCTGCCCTATAATTGGAGTATTCTGTCTGGGTAGTTGTATTATAAATAAATAAATAAAAAAATAAATATATAAATAAAAGGAAATTAAACAGCCAAAATCATTGGATGTCAAGAGCAATAATTTGAAATTCACCAAGACATTCAATTGTTTTAGTTATGTTAGACAATGAAATGAAAATCTGTTGTAAATCTTTTGTAACGCTATAGTTTACCATAAAAAGTTTAATAACAATTCCAGTTATTCAGGATTGTAAATTAAAATTAAAAAGAAAGAATACGTTTGCCTTGCATAGGATATATAGGTTCTTTCTTCAAAATACCAAGATAAATTTTAAATGAGCAAGATTGGGAAAATGTTCTATTACTTGCTAATTAAAATGAAAACAGGACGCGAGCATAATTAAGCAATATTGATTTCCATAAGCAAGAGCGGCAACACGAGTCCCGTGTGCAAAATTAGCCGTTGAAGAGCTCATGTAAAATGCTTAGCTTGTTCGTTGTACTAATAATACTTAGTGCAGGATTAAATCTAGGGATGAAAAATGGTAAATGAAAATGAATGTTAAGTGGCAAAATGTTAGGAAATTGAGAAGTTAAATAAATTATATTTTAATAAAATGCTATTTTATTTATTTAGATGCCCAAGATGCATTTCATTCCATTTTAAATAAAAGTTTAATATATTTTTAAATTTCATTCGACATTTTAAAACACTTCTTTTGTAATAGCTATGCATTCTCTAATAGCCGTTTACATAAATGCTGGGAAAAAGTGACACAGCCGTATAAAAAAAATTACCAGACTTTTTTTGCACACATTGACATTTAATGTTATCCTGTGTAAATGTCAAATACAAAGTATGTGTCATAAAAATGTAAAGTTTTTTCTTGGGAATTTTCAAATTTTGATATGCAGGATTGATTTGCAAGGGCGGACTACCTCTTACCCCAAAATAAAATGCATTTTATTTATTCAATCGTATAAAATAACGTGTTAATAAAATACAAATTGTTTTATTCGAACTATGTTTTCATACTTTGTATTTAATGAAAAAGATTCTTGTACAGCAGAAGTACTAATTAATAAGACCTTTGATTTAACGTATCACAAAAAAGGTCATGTGATTTGAAATTTTAAAGTAAGGGCTGTGGTGCGCCTAGGGGGACTCACCCTTCGACTGAAGTATAGTGTTTTGTGTTCTACCTTGATAACAAATATGCCAAATACCAATTTTACCACTATTTATTTTTTTATGTAATTGCATTATTTTTTTTTATTTATACCCGGTATATTGCTGAAATAAATTATAGTTGTATGTTTTAAATATTTTTTATTAACTGAATTTAAAAACAAGGGTTTTTTGTGTGTTTCTGCATAACTTTTTACTATAACTGTTCATTTTCGTTTAAGAAAGACACCTAAACAAAAATGTGTTGCATCGATTCAAAAAGTCTGTAACCATAGTTACAGACTTTTTGAAAATAAATGGATTTTATATGGATCGGTTTTAATTTATCTCCTTTAGTTTTGTAGAATAAGTTTTTCTGATTGTACAGGGTCATTCATCAAGGACTGAACAGAGCATTATTTGTCACCTTTCTCGTATTTAAAAAAAATAAGAAAGCTATGTTTTGTATTTTATTCCCTGGGATTCTGAAAAAATGCTTAAGAAAATAATTTAAATTAAAACAAAAGAAATACTACATAAAATTGACATTTTCTTATAGGTCGCCTTATTTACTGGTTCGTTTTTAAAAGCGCATTTTTACGTTCCAATAAAAAGGATTTTGTATTGAATTTTATTAACAACAGAAATAATTTAGGTTAGGTTTAAAGTGAGTGGAATTTTTACGCCCTCCACCGCGACTGCTCGGTCTATTGTGGCTCACACCTATTTATATTTCTCCCAATAGGATCAGCCTTCTAATGACTCCGATATCAAATTGGAAGAGAGTTCTTACATCTTCCCTTACTCGTGCCGCTACCGGACACGAGCACAATACGTGTTCTGGTGTCCCTGTCCCTGTCCGTCATGCTCTCCTCTCCCGGTATAGTGACGTGGGTAGCTACCAGGTCCTAGTTACAGGAACCAGATGTACCTTCTGGGGCCGTATCCCCGGCTTTTTCCTATGAAAACGGTTCTATTCGCTTTTAGACCGAGCGCTCGCGGCAGAAAAAAGAGACCGATTTTTTACAGGCTGCCTTTGATACGGGTGATATTTATAGCCACAAGCTATAGATAGATGCACCTATTAAGTTCCGCAACGTGTTACTTCATATATAAACATTAACTTTAATTAGCAAAAAAAAGAAGCTTCTTAAATCAACATTTTACAGTCTGCCAATTGTTGAAGCATAAGGCTAGATTGCCAAATCCACAAAAAAGTTACAGGCAGACGGTTTGCTCCAGTACAAGAGTAAAGCATACTAATGCTAGTTCGCAAAAAAATCGTGTAACTAAAAACACTTTTTTACAGTCTGCCAAGCACAATTTAGACTAATGTGTGCATGAGATTGACGAATTTTTACAAGGCAGACTGTTTCCGATTTTTAAAAATTGATACATAAAAGTTATTTAACAAATTTTTTACAGTATTTCAGAACAATTTTTTACAGTGTAAAAGTTATTTAAATATAAACTTAACAGTTCACAATATTGATTAAAACAAATGGCAGCCTAATACGATGTATACATATATCTGCAAAACTATTTTTAATTTGCAAATAAAAGTAATGACTTTTAACGATTTTTTTACAGTCTGCCATTGTATCCCAACAATGTTTAGTTAGTAAATAAACAAACTATTGAATGGCAAACGATAAATGATGGTATATCTAGCGTTAATTGAAACTTTTAATATTATAGAATCGCGCGGTAGGCAGGTAAGGTAACATTGATGGGGTCAGGTAAAGTTAGGTGCACTACGATGTTCTTTGCATGCATCATGATGCACATAACCCTACCTGACCCCGGTCAATCTTTCATCACCTGACCATGGCATCCTAACGCCACTTGACCCCGGTCAATCCCGGCTTTTTCTGTGTAACTAAAATTTACGCATAATAGTTTTAGAATAAAAAACTGAGTTTTTCTGAGTAATTACAATTCACGCACATTACGTAATTGGGATTCTGAAAGTTTATTTCTTAACATCAATTTTTTTCAAAATTCATTTTTAACAAATTATTTTTATATAACATCTAAAACGAAGTAACTGTTTTGTGTGTAAAATATTCATAAATTTACACACAAAAAAGCTTCAAGTTTACCCAATAATTCTGCAAATATTCCTCCACACATTTGATGTAAAAAATGTATAATAATAATAAAAATGTAATTTTTTTAGAAAAAAATAATATTTATAAACATACCTAAATATATATTTAAATTTATTTGAGAAGTATTTTAAAGATTATTAAATTAAAAAAAAGAAAGGTATGGGGTAGAAACGAATCCGGAACCGGTTTGGAAGTCTCGAACGCTACCGCTGAGCCACATGGCTATATAATATAATGAATTGTATAATCCGACCTTGATCGCGTCAACTTGGGGAAGGTTTCTGCTGTCTGCTTTTACAAAATAGTTGGCCATGGTAAAAGTACTTGACAGAATTTGTAAAATATTGCAAATAAATCACACAAAAACAATAGATAATATAGGGAAATCTTATTAAAACAGTTTCGAAGCTAATATATCACAAGTAGGCGCAAGTGGCAAACAAGCAGGTAACGTCGTTATAAACTCGACCAATCAGAGCGTTTTGTGTTATGTGACAAACGTTTAAAAATGACATTTTTATGTAAAGTTGTTTTAACTAAATAAATGTATTATTTTCAACTTACGTTAATAAATATATTTTGTAATAACATAACCTTTTATGCTAAATTTTTAATATCGAGAAACAGTCTGCCTTGTGAAAATTCGTCAATCCCATGCACACATTAGTCTAAATTGTGCTTGGCAGACTGTAAAAAGTGTTTTTAGTTACACGATTTTTTGCGACTAGCATTAGTATGCTTTACTCTTGTACTGGAGCAAACCGTCTGCCTGTAACTTTTTTGTGGATTGGCAATCTAGCCTTATGCTTCAACAATTGGCAGACTGTAAAAGTTGATTTAAGCTTCTTTTGCTAATTAAAGTTAATGTTTATATATGAAGTAACACGTTGCGGAACTTAACAGGTGCATCTATCTATAGCTTGTGGCTATAAATATCATCCGTATCAAAGGCAGCCTGTAAAAAATAGGTCTCTTTTTTCTGCCGCGAGCGCTCGGCCTATTTATGTTTAAAGCCAGGGAACACTTTTCCCTACAAAAGCGGTTCTGTCCGCCTTCTGTTTGGATTCAGGGATCCCTTCCTAAGCACCTGCTTGTTCGGGATGGATTAGCCCTTCCCTGTGAAACAGGCGCCTATCTTCTGGGGCACCTTTCGAAACGAATCCACCCGTTTCGGTCGGCGCACCCTTGAGGTCACCCTGTATCTTAAAGACACCGTTGGAGACAGCTGTTTAAGGCAAAGGATGTCATTCATTTATCAGCACGGTATGCTAACACCTTGAGTTAAGCCTCGTGTTCGTCTTAGCTTCGGATCCCGCCCCATACGCTAGCGGCTGGAGTTGCCGATAACCAGCAACTCCAGCGCATGTTACAAAAGATCCTACTGGGCCCAAACACGACATCGACGTGCGAACACAGCGGTGGGAGAAATTATTTAACTTAGATGGCAAATTTGTTATTTTACTGCCGTTGGAAAAATTAACGAACTTTAATTAAGAATCACAATGAATTAAGTTGTAAAAATGCAATTTTTATTAAGCATAACAAACAAAAACAATTTTTTGAAAAATAATGACGTATCTTTCAAAAGAACGGAATCTTTGTCATAAAACAATAGTTGAGAACTTCTAGTTAAATGTAAGTTGTGTTGCGTTGATGTGTTTCGTTTAAAAACATATGCTCCTAATAAATTACATTTAAAAAAAGTTGTATTAGTATCCTATAAAAATGTATATTTTTATGAAAAGAATTATCTAACATGAGAAAATAGCTCTATGAAGCTTTACGTCGAACTTTTAGAAATAACAAGAAATCCTTATACTTTTAATATTGATTAAAAGTTGTGAGCCATTGACGACAGTACAGTGAAAAATTTCTTAACTTTTTCCAACCCCGCCGTTATATCTATGAAACTTCAACTCGGAAAGCACTTTATTTTCTTGTAATTTATTAGTCTTTTGAGCGGTGTAAAACTTCGTAAACAGCAACAGTTTTTTTTTATTTTATCGTACATAGAGTTTGCGTAGTGGTGTCTAATTAAATTTTAAAAATTTGAATTCTATTAGCTGACTTGCAAGAATTTTGTAATATTAAATTTTTAGTACATCAGTAATTTTGTAAGTTTATTTTATAACCTAACAATTTTAATGTAAAATATAACATTTCTAAAAATAGGCCTAAAAGTGTTATTATAACAGTGCGCCATTTTGTTAAACTTTTATATTTTAAAATACAACTTCAACTAAATGAAAAGAATTTAAACTAGGACAAAAAAATATTTTTTACAGTTTACGCGACTGTAAGTGGAAACCCAAAAATAACATTAAGTTCGCAATTTTAAGTGTAGAAGTGTGGACTTGGAGAGCAGAAATTTGCAGCAATGTTTACCTACAATATTTTCCTAATTTAATCGGTTAAAAAATAAAATCTTTAAAATACTGTAAAGCAGTTTGATAAAACTTGATATGTTTTTGCAGACGTGCAGCCAAACGTTAATTTTAGAGAGGTACTTGCTTGTATAACAAAAGAGGTGGTGTGTAAAGATCGACCTTTTTGCATAAAATGTTCGTGAAAATTCAGATTTTGTTTAATTTAGGCTATTTAATTTTATTAATAATAGATTAAAGCATTTTTATTAACATCTAAAATAAAGTGGTAAAAAGAAACAAACTTGCCCTGTTTATTGAATTTTTTAAAGCTGCTGTGGCTATTTTGTTTCTGTTAATTAAGATTGCCAATTTATCCTTTAACGTCCGGGGTCCGGTTGATACTGCCGAGTGCCGATCGCCGACCGCCGAAACGACCGAATGCCCTGCCCGAGGTATTTCCCTTTTTTTGTTGGGCCTGTAGAAGAAGAACCGGCCACAGCACGTTTCTGTCTGTATTTATTTTGCCCAAGCCTTTGCCTTTTACATTAACATCTCCTTTTATGCAATCACTGCATGCAAAAAATTGATTTGCCAGTAGCTTTCTAGTGTACGTTATTTATATTTTGTTTATAAAAGCTTTTGCTTTCTATAATCAACAATGTTTTCTCATATTCTGTGCATTTTGCTATTTACAGATCAAAATAGGATAGCCACATTTTTTTTTAAATTTTTATAAAAACTTAAAAATGCCATATTTGGCCTTTAAATATAAAAAGTATATATTTTTTTTTAATTCCGTTAAAAAATACTAGTTTTTCTTTATTAAAAAAATCTTTTTTGTTTTGTAAGTCGTAATACTCCTAATTGTATTTCAATATGTAATACATGTTTGGGAAATTAAATCCCAAAGAATGTTATAAGACAAACATAGTTAATTGTTCCGCTGTTTAGTTGGTCGATAAATCTTTAATATTTTTGCGCTCCACTATGAAATACTCAATTATAGAACTGAGTTTTGTCGCTGCTCCTATCGCCGCTCGACTCGCTGCTCAAGCATAGGTAACCATGTATTATTTAAATTAACAGGTATTGATGTTAAACATTTATCTTTAGTTAATAAAATAAATGCACTTTCCTTTATTTTTTGTTTTTTTGAACAAGTTTCCCTTGCTAAAATGCTAGAAGCATTTCAGTTTATTATGTGGTTGTTATCAAATGTGTGTTGACAGATTTGATAACAAATAACATAACATCTTTGATTTCTGGAATTCTGTGTTTTTAAGGTATGTTCTATGTTCTTTTATGCGTTTGGCTAATGGTTTGGAAGTTTCCCCTATATGAAATTTATTACATTTACAAGGGATTTTATAAATAACATTTTTTGTGTTTTTTGAAGGGTTTTTATCTTTTGTTCACATGGGTCAATAGGGCTGAGCAGGCTCAGCTCGCTATATCCCGGGACCTGGACCGAAGTGGTCCCATTTTCTAAAAAATTTTAAGGCGCGTTCTCTCAACGAAAACATACTAAAATATAAATCAGCTGCAAAACTATAGAACATATTTAAGTGTACTATCGTTAGCCAGAACTATCGATAAATTGGTGGTGAAAGAGATAAGCTATTGACATAAAGAATAGACTTAGTGCTACTACTAAGCCCTATGAGTACCTCTCTCTTTATTTTGGTAAAAACTATAAAAGTGTCTATCTACAAAAACTGATATACGTTGATTGGAAATAATACATATACAAGTACAAACATTGCCTTAAAGTAAATATTATTTAATATGAATGTTTTGATAAAAATTGCTGTTTGTTAACGTTCTTTACTTTTAGGCAACAACAGTTTTAAAGGAAATTTGTAAACTTTTTTAAAAAGCAAAGTTTTTCAAACCCTATTTTTCCACCAAAGTTCTAGCTTGAAAAAGACCACTCTGTTGCGAAACTTTAAATTTAATTTAGCCATTGTAAGTAAACTTTTCCAGTATTCCGACTGGAACGAGCGCATTGATACAATTTCCTCTATTTTCATTAGCTAAGTTATGATTGAGCAATAACAAGGAATACAAAAGAGTCGGACTTCGAATTGAGTTTAATCAATAAACAATACACAATTTCTAGATTTCGTATATATTTATTAATTTTAAAATGTCAAAACACAGAATTCAGTCTTATTTTAAAGTTTAACTTTTAATGATTAAAAATCATGATATAAAATGTATTAGTTGTACTGGGTATTCAATTTTTAACAGTTTTGGAAGGGTCACTATCATGGATAGAATGTTGCAGTTTTAACGTTGGTGTCTTATTTCTTGGTATAATGATAGATTTATGCAACTTATTTGACACTTTAATATGAAATCAATATTATTATTTAAAAAAACTATAGGGTTCCTTATAATAGACTACCCATTTTAATTGCTCAGTAAAATTGTTAAAACTTAATGAAACCATCATTTTATTACACTTAATTACAATTCACTCTTTGGGGTTTACTGTAACATAGGACTTATCCAAACTTTTAAAAATTACGTCTTTTCAGTTAGTGTCATTATCTTCAATGCACTTTTTAAGATTTGACAAGAAATGATTCATAACACGATGAAGGAAAACCTGATCTATTCATCGGACCTCTTCAGGAATTCGACTTTAAGATCTTGAATGTATTCTGGACGAGTTGCAAAAACCTTTCACTTTAAATAGCCCCACAAAAAAGGTCTGGTGCAGTTAATTCCGGGAACCTTAAAACCCAATTTAAATCCCCAAATAGTGAAATGAGTAGGCCATTAAACATTTCTGGCAGAACCCTTTTAGAGTTTTTAGCGGTTTGTACTGTAGCTTTATATTCTTCTATTAAGTTACTCTTTATGTTTTTACGCAAAAAAACTTGTTGTCGAACTGAATAATCCATGAGAATTAAAACTAAACATTAAATTATGTGTTCAACCCTAATGATGATTATTAGAAAAATGACCTTTTACGAAAATAAATTTTTCCTAGTTTTGTGACAGGTGCCTACTCGATTAAAAATATGTTAATTTAAATTTCAAAGGCCATAGAAGATAATAATATAAAAAACTTACTGACTTATGTAGAATTTATTTCAATATCGAAATAGGTAGTCTATCCTGGCAACCCTGTATAATCATACTTAAAAACAACGAAAGTGTCTTAACAATAATTTTGAAATGGTGGCCGTTTTTTCAATTACAAAATAGGCCCATTTGAATATATTACGGACTTATTTTAATTACTTTTAAAGTAAAATTAGTTGCTCCACAAAGTTTTGTTATAAATTAATATTCTTTCTTATACAAACGGTAGTTAATAAAACCTCACAAAAATCCAAAACGAAAATATCGGGAGATTATGGAGGCCATTCCACTGACAGAACTTACTGATCTTTGAAGATTGTTGTTTTATCAGCACAGAGTCGTGGCTCGAAGCACCATTGTGTTAAAAATAAACATAATTGTGATGGGTAAATGAAATCCAACGTACTAAACAAACAGTAAAAGCGCGTACAGGATGTACACGCTTTTACTGTTCGTTTTCGACAATTAAATTTTGATTATGCAGATGCCAATGAAAAATTTATGTATGCTCTTAAAAAATACATTTATTAGAGAAGATAAGAAGCTGCTAAAAAATAATTAGCATGGATTTATTATAAGTACCACTGGCGAAACATTGGCGTTTTTCTTCTTTAACATTTACACACTGCCAGCTTTTAAATTTATATAGGTGGTATTCTTTTACTGGATGATTGAAATGTTGCTTTTGCATAAAATAACACTTCTGTTTATTTTTTTTTCCTGTTTTCCTTTACGTATGTTCTGGTACGGCTGATTAAAGGATCCCTTTTACAACTAAAATTAATTTTAAAGAAACAAAAATACCGGGGAAGGCTTGCCTATCTTCTGGGTAGGTGTAAAAATAATAAAAAAAACATCAGGTATAAGAAATTTGCCTAATAATACTGTTTTAAATTCATTATTTATTGAAATATAATTTAAAAACCCCTTAAAGAGTTTCCTTGGTGAGAGCACTTTTTGTTATAGACAACTTCAGATTATCATCATTTCGTTTAATAAACATACAGCCAGTTGCCGTTACATTTCAACTTTTTTTTTAAATTATTGATACGATTCATAACATAAGTGTTCTTCTGTATAAAAAAATCTTACGCACTTCAGGACATAAAGAGATTATATTAACTAAAATCTTAGAAACTACAGCATTCCGGACCATAGGCAGAACCTGGGGTATGTCACCTAGGGTCACCCTATGGATCTATACGGCGATCAGAAAGCCCAGCAGCTGCGAAGAATAATCGTAGATACATGCAGACGCATACAGCCCTGGGAGCCAGCTACACCTCAGGTCTGGTACTAGAACACCGTGCCCTTGGAAGCTTCCAGCAAGAATGTGGTCACCTCTGCTGGACCAAGGACGCTCAATCCAAAGGCAACCGTATTGCTGACTCGTTGCCAAAAAGGGCGCCGGACAACCTTTTGGACCGAGCTTTCGTGGTCGACAGGTCTGTATGAAGGACCTAATCAAAAGACACTCTCATCAGCAGTTTACAAGACGATGAGATGAAACAGTGAACTGTAACTTTTCCAGGAAGTAACTAAACCATCTTGACAGAGATACTGCTAAACATTACTTGGCAATGCCTAGGGCAAACCTTCGCCTAGTCACGGGCGTTCTGACCGGACATTGTCAATTACGAAAGCACCTTTTAAGAATGGGTATATATGACACGCCTCTGTGTAGAGGTATCCTTTGTGACTGCCCTGCACTCTCGTCCAAGAGAAGATCCATGCTGGGCGAGTATTGGCTTTCCTTGGCTGACATTAAGGAGATTCCCCTCGGCGACGTTCTCACCTACTTTAAATTAGTAGGATGGGCGGCGTACTGAGTGGGGAGTCCTCTTTAGGAGGAAGCACAACGGGCCTACTGAGGCCTAGGTGCCGTCATATCTATCACCCTCCTCATCTTTAAATTCAGACTACAGCATACCTTGGATTGGATTTAACAAGGGAAAAATAAATAGATCTTGCGATAATATGTCTTAAATTGCTTCCAGTTATTTTGGTAGCATAACATGCTAATGCTTGTTAATGAAACGATGACAAACGTTTACCCTCTCTGATCGACGCCGAGAACATATAATTCCAACCTCGCACATCACTACCCGAACATAATATATTTGCTTTTTCCTTAAAACGTTTTACCCTACCGAAAGTTTAATTTGGAAGTAGGTATATTTATTTATTTTGAAACAAAGCTTTTCTTTTTTGCTTTATTCTTTTAATTCAAATTCCACTGGCTTCTTACCTACAGCCATTAAAAACTTCTTTATTCCCAGAAGTAAAACGAGCTGAAAATTACCCGCATCTAAATGCTTGGTAGCGTCGCACATTATCAGGAAGAAACTTATTTCACGATGTTATAATGTTATTCGGGAAGTTCAGATCTCTGCGCTATCGCTCGGTGTACAATTCACGTAGCCTAGATTATCCGACTACCTTCGTTTCCAACTACAGATAAGGCTAGGTGGATGGGGAATTATAATTTTCGAGTTAAGTGCAGTCGCAGGTATATTACTCAGGTTATTTATAGAATTATTGCAGTTGAATTTATTTCTGCAAAACTGAGTACGTGTATTGTTAGGTCCCCATTTGCATTTTAAGTAAAGAACACAATAAAAAATTAAGTTGTCTTGTAAGGATCTGGGCTTTGCGAATCTCTGGATACGAGGGACGTTTACATATGACTCGGAATTTTATTTTTAAAATCAAACGAGTTGTTTTTATTTAGTAATTTTTTAAACGACAGAGCAGGTAGTTAATGTTTTTGTTGTGTCGGTGTGTAAAGCTTTTATTTTGCAAAGGCTTTGAACACTATACGGGGAATAGACCTTATTAAAAACCCAGATCTTTAGTCCTTAACCACTGTAACAGGAATACAGCTGTCTATCGACAATTTTATTATTGTTACAATCGTTTAGGATGTCTATATCAAAAAATTTTACCTACCAGGTTGTGTTATAAAAAAGTTTTAAAATTTTATTGGTTTGAAATTCGGGAAAACCCCTTACCCCATATAGCCTATATTGAAAAATATTGTTAATGTTAATAAAAAATTATTTATTTTTTAAACAAAATTTTGTTATTTAATATTTCGCAAATGACACGAAAAAATTTTGATTGGGCAGTTATGTATAACTTGGCATGCGCTTTAAAAAAACTTTAAAAAAAACTTGGGTTTCATTTTTAAAAAATCATTGATAACGTGAAATCTCAAATTTAAGACATATTACATTAATTTCTGTTTTATAAAAAAAAAACTAGAAATACTATTCGGCAGGCCCAAGAACTTTTTCAAAACTTAACTTGTTTTTGATTTATTAATTCTTTTCCAAGTTATAGGCATACACTGTTTATATACACGGACAGAATTTTGCCATCCCAAATTTTCGATTAGGTTAGAGGATTCATAACTTTTTTATTTGTATTCCGATTTTTAAAATTTTTTATCAGTAGGTAGGTAGATCTATTGACATTGTTTCTTGCTTCGGTGGTATTATAGGTGGGTAAATGAAAATATTGTATTTAAAGCAGCTGTTTTTTTTTAATCTTTTTGTATAATCATGGTGGTATTCCTTGTATTTTGTTTCTTGAAATATACCATTATCTTTTATATTGTTAGAGCTGCACAATTTAAAATAAACAAAAACACGTTTTAAAAAAAATATAAGCATTAAAATTTGAAAAACACAATATACAATTTAATAACGGGTATGTCCCATCTCGCAGCAATGACAGCTCGCAATCGTCTTGTCATCGAATGAATAGGGTTTTTTATTCTTTCCTGGGGATATTAATAGTCTTAAATTCGAGAATTATAAGTTACTCATTTTACTGTAGATGCCCGCATCAGTTTCCTGCTCGGTTTCATATTCTGTATACCAGACGATGTCTCCAAGCGTGTTGTGTAATATTTACAGTTGTGGCCAATAAAAACCTTCCACCTTACATTATTTGTTTCCTATGTAAAGTAAAAGGGTTTTATTGGCCACTATTTTATATACACTTTTAAGTAACAATTTAGAGATATTTTGATAATCGTCTGTAAAATAACGGATTTTCTAGGGCTGGCAGGATTTTGGGATAGGATAAATTCCATTTTTTACAGATGTGATTTTCGACAGTTGTCATCTTATGTTTAAAATGATATTTTTAACAGTTATATTTTTATTATGCAATAAATTTATAAAATGTTACTTTAAAAAAAACTGTAATTTGTGACAGCTGCCATTTTTAAAAGATGCCATTATGGTTTTAATTTTAACAAACTTAAGACTCATTTTTGTCATAGGTTAATTTTGTTATATAACAACATTTTGATAGATTTTGTTTTGGACCTGCATCATTTATTTCCAATTGTTTTAATTGGTCGTCCGGACTTTTGGGTTTTTGTTAAATGAGAATTGGAAAATCATCTGGTCTGTTTTCACTCCCAAGATGTTGTCACCAAACAGACTTTTTATGTCGTTATGTCCCAAACCAGCGGAAACACTAGTTGGTGTTTATTGCAGTCGGAAGTAGCTCATTCTTGCCTCTCCCATCACTATGAGGTTAGGTGGTGGAAGGTCCAGGAGACACTCCATGGCTGCTGTTGCGGATGTTTTGATTGCCTCTGTTGTGGCTAAGCAAGCAAGTCTCTATACCTTAGCCAGTTCTGTAACAGCAGTTCTTTGCCCCATCTTTGTCCATCATACCAGTAATGCGTTTGTTATTTAATATATATATATATATATATATATATATATATATATATATATATATATATATATATATATATATATATATATATATATATATATAATATATATATATATATATATATATATATATATATATATATATATATATATATATATATATATATATATATATATATATATATATATATATATATATATATATATATATATATATATATATATATATATATATATATATATATATATATATATATATATATATATACTTCAATTTAATTTCTTGGGATTTTACATTTATTTTGAAAATTAAAGGTTATTTTTAATTTTTCATATTGTTTAATTACAAACGTTTGCAAAGCCTTCATCAAGTTTATCATCTAAAATTAATATGGCATATAATTATGACTTTTTCTTTTTGTATTACATAAAATGATCTTAAATTTTACAATAATTAATTATGTTTTTGGCTTACCCTAATGGACAGATTTCCTTCTAGGGTAAGCCAAAAAATAATTAATTATTGTAAAATTGTAAGATCATTTTATGTAATACACAAAAGAAAAAGTTTATATGCCATATTAATTTTAGATGTATAAAATGATGAAGAAACGTTTGTAATTAAACAATATGAAAAATTAAAAATAACCTTTTTAATTTTCAAAAAAATGAACAAAACTCCAAAATTAAATTGAAGAATATATGTTAATGGTTCAGAAAGCAAATAATCAAAAAAAAAAAAAAAATATATATATATATATATATATATATATATATATATATATATATATATATATATATATATATATATATATATATATATATATATATATATATATATATACAGGTGTTCTTAAGGGGGTATGTCAAAATTAAAGGAGATTCCTGGACCGATTTTAAGTCGAAAAGTTCATAAAAGTGGGCCCTAAAATGCTTAGTTATTAATAGGTTTAAATTTTTTTGCCTTTTTTCTAAACTTTAACCAAATGACCTAGCGGTACAAAATTTGGATCTGGGGGCGAGGCGAGAATTTAAATTCGTCCACGCTTTTGATGTTGCTCAAGGGCGCCGTTACGGCCTTCCTCACTTTTTTAGATGTCGTAATTTTTTAGCTTAGAATTTGCCTGTTTATTAAAAAATAAGTTACTATAAATCCATCTGCATCAAAATGTATACTTTATTTAAGTGTCTAGGAGTACGTTCCCGAGAAAAACACACTTTAAAGGATCCCACAATTTTTTTATGGAAAATGAATTTTGGCCAATTGTTTTCCAACTTTGCATAGGGTAGTTCTTAACACGGGATAAAAATCTTTTGGGGCAAAAAACCGAAAACGCCTCCAACCCCCAAAATACCCTCAAAGTCACTGGGGAATTGGGGACCTTTGAGGGTGATTTTAGGGGTTGGAGGCGTTTTCGGCTTTTATGCCCGAAAGACCTTTGATCATCGTGTTAAAAATTATCATTTGCAAAGTTTGAAAGCAATTGGCCAAAATTCAGTTTCCATAAAAATTGTGGGATCCAAAGTGTGTTTATTGAGAACCCTTTGCTCCTAGAACAAAAATATTTTTGATGAATGGATTTATAGTAACTTATTCTTTAATAAACAGGTCAATATTCTAAGTTTAAAAAAGTTACGACAAAAAGTAGTTAAGGCCCTAGCAAACAAAAAGCGTGGACAATTTAAATTTCGCCTCAAAACCCAAATCCAAATTTTGTACCGCTAGGTCATTTGGTTAAAGAAAAATTTAAAGAAAAACGAAAGCAAAATTAAAACTTTAACACCCTGTATTTAATAACAAAGGGATTTAGGGCCATTTTATATGAACTTTTCGACTTAAAATCGATCCGAAATGCCTCCTTCAAATTATGACTACCATTAAGTAACACCTTATATATATATATATATATATATATATATATATATATATATATATATATATATATATATATATATATATATATATATTATATATATATATATATATATATATATATATATATATATATATATATATATATATATATATATATATATATATATATATATATATATATATATATATATATATATATATATATATATATATATATATATATATATATATATATATATATACAGGGTGTAAAAAGTATGATGCTCATCATTTTAATGGGCGACAGTGGAGCTCAAAATAAGTCGAAAAGTGTATATGACATATATGTCAAAACTTGACAGATTTTTTTCTAAACGATGTTAAAGTCATGCACTTTGAAAGCAGTTATTTCTGTAAACCGTAACAACTGGAAACTTTTGTCTTAATCGCTTATCAGTAGATTCATTTGATAATAAAATAAACTTAATTTTAAATGTTTTAGTCTACAAATAAAAAAAAATAATGATTTTTTAACAATTGTTCTCCCAGTTAAAAATTAAAAAAACAATTGGCAACAGAGCGATACCTTTGTGCGAAGTCAGTCGTACAAAGAAGCTTCCCGATCCGGCCACGATATTTTTGTTTGTTTTTGAATCGGGAAAAATATGCCGGTATGTTTTAAATTCAAGACAAACGTATTGCAAGTGTACCTACTAAAGACTGATGAAAACGGAATGTGTGCGACCGAGAAATCTTATTCTTTAAGCAAAACAAAAAAGTGTTGTTTTAAAGCATAATTAGTTTGTGTTCTTAAAATGGATATTAAGCTTATTCTTATGGTGAGTACAATTATTTTTTAATTACAAATAAAAACCAAACAATTATTGATTGTTTTTTACTTTAAATTAATATTAAAATAAGGTGCAGGAAGTATATTTTATTATTTGTATGTAAATGAATGAACATCTCCTTAAAAAAAAAATGTAAACATAAAAAAACTACAACAACGTTCGAAGTGGAGACCCGCCGCTTCGACGAAACAGACGCGGTGTTGCCATTTTTTAAACTTGAAAGGGCATATTTCAAAACAATTAACTTTTGACTCATATGTTCTTGGCTTTTTCGACTTATTTTGAGCTCCTCTATCGCCCATTAAAATCATGAGCATCATACTGTTTACACCCTGTATATATATATATATATATATATATATATATATATATATATATATATATATATATATAAGGTAATAAATTTCTTGGGTATCGGTCCAAGATACCCAAGAAATTTATTACCTTTGTTGTTTAACTGGTCGGCCAAGACTTCCTCCTCCTTATTTTTTATATATATATATATATATATATATATATATATATATATATATATATATATATATATATATATATATATATATATATATAAATAATTGTATATGTATAACCAAGTTAATGTGTTACTTTATTACAGTATAACCATTTATACCTTCGATCCGCTACGACATCCCGTCCATCGTTCTTCAGCAGAGATAATTTTAAACCTGTCAGAGCAGAGCTCAACAGTGTAATTTATACCCCTTCTATTTATATAACGCTTTGTTTTTGTGTCGCATTACTCCGGGGCCCAGTCGGCCTTTCTGGCAACAAAAAACTCAAATTAATTTTGCCACCCATTTCACCCACTTAGTTTTGTTGCTTCAGAGACGTGCATCGTGTTAAACATTGTAAAACTTTTGTAATTAAAAGAAAAAAAGCCGTAAAATATTTAACTTAATTTTATCACTTAAAAGGCTTTTACCTTACAAGTTTTCCATATAATATTATTACACGGATTGTCATTACCGCCATTCTTTTTACTAATAAAGTAAAATGATCCTTGGTGTCTCTGTATTTTTTAACCATTGGTACTATATCTCTATTATTAGTGTTTTCAGAAGTATATTAATTTTAAAGGAAAGGATTACAGTTACTAATGATGGTATTTAAAAAAATGATTGGTTATTAAAATAAACAAAAGAAGGGTGGTTAATACTAATCCATTTAGGCGTATATAATTAATTTTTGTTAACATGCGTCGTTACAGATCTGTCACCTTAAGCTAATTATAACAGCGGTAGTTCGCGTAAATGTATTTGAAGTTTAAATAGAATTGTCTGAAAGTAACAACCTATGACGTATGAAGCTCATTGGCTCTAACCACAACTAACCACAGCACAAGGGCAAACCAGGGAATGGATCCGAAACAAACACGAGGAATACTAGGGAAACCTCAGTAGAATTAGAGATGGAAAAAGCTTTATAAGGGGCCCATCCAACGAAGGAAGAACTACTCAGACAAAGTAGGAAAATACTTCGCATAACAGAAGGGTTACTAATAGGGCATGATAACCTAAGAGGACACCTACACAAGATAGACTCATATATTGGGGACCCAAGTTGGAGATAGAGACAGCCTACCATATCCTGTGCGAATGTGAAGCATTGAATCGCAAAAGACAGTCATTATTTGGCAACCGGAAATGAGCCTACAGGAATATTTCAACCAACCAGTCTTAGGGTTTTACAATCTTCCCATTAGTCTTGTAGAAGGAACAGGACTAATGGGAGGATTGGTATAAAAGATAATGGGAGATTAGGCACAGAAAGCCCAAGAGGCTGCGCTGCCTCCGGTAGTGAATCAAGACGGCTCCCAGAGAAAAAGAAGAAGCTCATTGGTAGATAGCATTTTTTGTATTTTTATAGTATTGTTCCGGGACGCCCCGTATAAAAACACGGATCCTGGTTTTACACCTTTTTATTGGATATCTGGTTTACAAACGTTTCTATGGTAACACTTTAACGTAACGTAATAATGACAACTGTTTAACCTTTAACTGTCTGTTAACTTCTTATCTCGTCTGAATACAAAACTAAACTGACTCGTGCGGACTTTCCTCGCGCTTTTTATAGTAAAGTGGAAAAGAATGGAAAAGTCTGGAAAAGTCTAGAATTAGCTGGAAGAATTCTTTTACTACAGGATGTAAGAAAAGTGTAAAATGAATGTCTCCAGCGCCCTCAGGATAATCCGCAATGACCGTCGAAAAAGGGAAAAACTAAGGTAACCTATTTTAAATAAATTATTAACCTAAATAAAATAATTCTAACCTTTTACATTTCTAATAACTAAACACTAACTAAAGAAAGTCCGTAACAGTATGATTTAATAAATCACTGTTTTCAAAAAATATTAAAAGTTAATACAAAACTAGGTTCAGTTTTATTTTTAAATAAACATAATCGACTGAGCATATTTTTTGCTTTTAAGGTTAAATATGTGTTTACAAGAAAAATTATGTAGCATTTCATTTGAAACCTTTAACTCAAATTTAAAATCATTTTTATTATTATGGAAACTTAAATTATAATAATATATGTGTAGTCTAAAGAGGCCAGTGTCACATGTTTTGTTTTAGTCACACCTCTTTTATTTTGTTTATTAACAATTTTAAAAGCCAGGTTGTCTGTGTTACTTATTAATCTTACTCGTTTCAAATTATAATCGATGCCATTTTGTCTTTCTGATAAAGTTCCTTTGTAAATTTAAATTTGATTTCTAATTGGCAATTTAACGAAAAAGTTAAAGAATTTGTTTTACAAACTAGAAAAATCATTTGTTTTTTTTTATTTTATTTTATTTGCATCTACCAACAAATAAGTAAGCTTACCTAAAATTAAAAATACTCTTAGTTTGTATTGCTCAAATTGATTAAGTTGTTTAATTAATAAGGTGATCTTGCATTTTTAAAACATCGTACACTTGTAAATAACTTAAGGATTTACCAATTTCTGCCAAAAATCAGACGACTATAATGAACCTAAAAAAAGAAACTTAAAAACTTATTAAGACTCCTTAGGTGTCCCCTTAGAACGACTGTGGTAAATTCATATTCCATATACAACCAAAAGCATTACCTACTGCATATCTATTTGTAGACTTGGTTGGTAAAAGGACTATGAAATTCATTATTTAGCCAATTCTAAGAATTTGGAGTTTTAGGAATAATTCTGCACTTGTAGTAGTTAAGTTATTACAAGAAAAGATCAGCAACTTAATTTTTAACTACGTCACTGTCGAGGCGCTCCTGTCAGCATTCTACTAATTTGTATAATAAAATTACTGTTAGTTAGCGAAAATAGGGGCAAACTACTTTTGTACGGCACAAAATACAGTTTGTTCAAAGTTTATTTTGTTTGCTGGGTGCATTCAGCGTCGGCTTGTTTTCAATGTTGAGTGGTCTGTTTTCTATACGCTGCTTGAGCTTTAATTTTTGTTTTCGTTATGTGTACCCATGTTGTTATTTAAAATGAAGAGCGGCAAATGATAAACAATTTAACAGATATGTGCTCCAATATTGCAGGTGAATGGAAAATATACGAGGGTAAATTGGTAAATCTAGCTATAAAAAACCTAAACTTATTACCATTTAAAAAACACAAAAAAAAGTAATTGAACTGCCAGAACCTAGTAAATAGGAGTGTACAAGTCTTCGTGGGCTAATATTAATATAAAAAACTACATCTAAATCTATTAAAATAGGATAACTGATATATTAAAGTCAGCCATACACATTTCAGTTATGGCAATGGCGACGGCGATTTTACATACATATTTAGGTATGGCAGTGGTGACGGTGATTTTATCAACTTTAAATACTTTAGGTTTAGTTTTATACACATTAAGTTAAGGCAGTGGCGATGGTGATTTCATTGACTTTATTAAACAAACGCCTCCCGGATATGCCAAACAAATTACATTAAAAATTAATTAGGAATGGAATAACATTAGTCTTAACAAAAGTTACATTATAATTTACGAAATGTTTAAAGGTTTAAGAGGGATGGCCGCCTTTCTCTTCTTATAGGTGTACGTCAAAGGTGACAGCAAAGACTGTCACCTTTAACGTGACCAACCCTCTTAAACTTTTAAAACATTTTAAATTAAAATGTAAATTTTTAAAAAAATTTAAACCGATGTTATTCCGGTTTTAAATAATTTGTTTGGCATGTGTGGGAGACGTTTGTTTAAACCTTTTGTTTGTATTATGATACTGGCTGTTTAGCCGTTAACGTTTATGCACAATCGGGCGGTAAACTTAACTTACCACCCGCACAGTAAGTTAAATTTACCGCTCTTAGGCCGTAAGTAATTTGGTCACTAGCTTAAACAACCATTCTCAATTTAGGATGGTTTTAGTACATAGTTGCATGCATGAATCCATCCAACTTTTAGACTGTTATACGGGGGAAGGATTTATTTTGGAAAATATTGTAAAAAAAATGCCATCTAAAAATAATTTATTTTTTAACCGAGAACGTCCGATCGTGCATAAAACGTAATAAGTACTCAAATATTAAAGACAACCGCTGTCGCGTCGGTCTTCAAATACTTTTGGGCGGTAAAGTACACTAACCTTTCTTAATACTTAAATAACTATAAATACTTTAGTTTTATACACATTTGAGTTGTGGCAGTGACGAGGTGATTTTATTATGTTTAAATACTTTAGGACCATACACATTTTAGTTATGATTGGGGCGATGGTGATAACATTAACTTTAAATAATTTAGCATCATACACATTTAAGTTCTGTAAGGGTAATGGTGATTCTATTAACTTAAAATACTTCACATTAAGTTTTGGCAGTAGGGACGGTGATTTCATTATGTTTAAATACTTTAGCATTGGACACATTTAAGTTATGGCAGTGGTACAAACTTTATAAACTTTAGCTTTATGCACATTTAAGTTGTGGCAGTGGCGTATACGTATATATTTAAATACTTTAGCATTAAACACATTTAAGTTATGGCAGTGGTAACGGTGATTATATCAACTTTAAAATTTTTACCTCTATGCACATTTAATTTGTGACAATAGCGACTATAATACTTTAGCTTTATTGAGTTGTGGCAGTGGCGACGACGATTTTATCATGTTTAAATACTTTAAGATCATACATGTTTCAGTTATGACTGTGGCAATCGTGATTCCATCAACTTTAAATACTTTAGCATCATACACATTTAAGTTATAATACATGTTTAAATATTTTAGACACATTAAAGTTATGGCAGTGGTAATGGTAATTACATCAACTTTAAAAACTTTAGCTCTATGAATATTTGTGACACTGACGAATATAATTCCTTTTATTTTAAATACTTTTAGATCATAAATATTTTAGTTATAACTGTGGCGATGGTGATTTCATTAACTTTAAATATTTTAGCATCATACACATTTAAGTTCTCATAGCGGCCAAAGTGATTTTATTAACTTTAAATACTTTTTCTTCATACACATTTGAGTTGTGACACTCGCGATAAGATATGGTTATTCTGTTGTAAATGTGGAGATATGCGAAAATAGATATTAGCAAAATAGCTAAGTTTTACAGACTAAAAATAAGTAATGTAGCTAGTGCAAGCACCAAGAAACATAAAAAGTTGGTAAATTGACATGACTTATTGGACTAATTTTTCTGCCAAAGATGGGTGAAAAGCTTTTTAAAATTTTTAAGGGCAGTTAGGCAGTACTTGTATAAAGTTAAACTACTAGGTACCATGGGTGCCGGTTTTAGGATGCTTAACCCATTTTTTGTTGTTTCTCAGTTTGTCCAACAAAATTAAAACATGCAGTTATTGCCGTCCACGGCATCTTTAAAGTTTTATACCACGCCTAAACTACCTTATTAACGTTTAATTAATGTGATCCAAGTGGAAACTATTGTGGAATGTGAATGGCACATAATGACACACGGTGTTGGCATATATCCACCTTGACTGTGGTTAACTTTTCTGAAATTTGCTGGTCTAATTAAAAAAGGTAATTCAATGCGATAAAATTTGTTGCATATAAGTCGTATCAGTATTTGTTACTATACATACATTCGGTTTATGATTTGAGTTAATTTAATAAAGTTTGTTTTTAACTACCAATATGAAAATTTCCATCTAAAGTAAGAAACACTATTTTATATCTTATAATTGATGCATAAAAGTTTAACGTAACCTTTATAAATACCCAAAGAACTTAATTTTTGTAATATTGATTAAAACTTTTGAGCTATCGATGACAGCCGTGCAGAAGAACTTTTTAACATTCCCCGACGCCACTTCGCTTCTATATCTATTATCTTTAGCGTGGAAAGCAACTTTATTTTCGTGTAATTTATTGGTCTTTACACAGACTTTAAAGTTTAAAAGAGGATTTTTAGATATTTATCTTTATGCTGTTTTTTAATATTTAAAATAAAAACTAAATGCACTTTAACAAAATAATGTATTTAACTTTGTTTTCTTATAGACATTTTTGCAATATACTTTTCTAGTAATGATTATGAAACTTATAGTTTTTAAGCGCAAAAAACCATGTATTAATTTTATTTAATCTTGTCTTTTCTTGCTTTTTGTAAATTTTACTTAATATTTTACAAAAACTTCAAAAATTAATATGTTTTTCTCCTTAATCAGTCGCACTTGGTAAACGATTACAGTTTAGTTTTTTATGCTTTAAATATTTTAACCTTTGGTATAAAAAACCTGCCAAAATTTAACTCACGATTAAACTGAAGCTCCTTTAATTATATTGAATATGAAATACATAGAAACAAAGTTGGGAAAATGCGAATACTTACTAATTTTAGTTCAAAAGCGTTAAGCTGTAATATATTTTAAATAAAATTAATCTAAGATTTTCTGCGTATTATCAAATATTGTAATATTTTTAAAAAAATCCAAAAAAAATATATATATTTTTGATTTACCCTTTATATATTATTTACCTACTTCAATATAAACTACTGGTATAAATAAATGATTTTACTTTGCAATAAAGTTGGTTTATTAAAAAATTAAAGGTAATTTTTAAACTACTGGATGAAAACCGTAAGTTTTCTTCAAATCATGATTTAAAATTATAAATTTTTTATTAATAGTTAATATACGTTTACAGCTCATTCTTTAAACTAAATTTAGCTTTACTGCTGATATTTTAAAATTTTGTATAGTGTTGTGTTATTTAAAAGAATATCTTAACGATCCTAGTGTAAACTAGAAAAACAACAGAAATATAAAGATAAATAATTAAGGATTGTAAATTAAATCGCTTTTATTTAAAAGGAGATAATTCTATTAAGGTAAAAGAACAATTTAACATTCATATAAACGTCTAATGAATTCTAGTATAACTCAAAAATTCTAAAAGTGTTTGAAATGCAATGAAAATAAAATATTCTGTATATGCATATCACCTTCTTTTTATTTCTATTAAAAGAACTCTTACCACCTAAATTTGTTTTTTTTTTGTGGTTTAAAATATTAATTTAAAAATGACAAATAAAAATCATAAGTCATATTTAATAAATATTTAGGATATGAAGGTGAAGGTGATTAAGCCGATTTTGAGAAAATTTCAAGATATGTATTTTTTCTTGTATTTAATTATCAGTAATCAATATAAAATATACAATATTTTTTAACTGACCCGAGTTAAAAAAATAAATAAAAAAAATAACTAAGAAATGCTTACAATGATCGAAAAGATGGCTTTTTGTGTAATTAAACATTTATGGATGTCACATTACGTCTCTCCCTCAAAGATCTTGTGATTTCGTATTGACCGCCAATTTATTTTTTAAGCTTTTTTTTAAATAAATTATTCAATACGTCATGCGTTATTGCATGTATTGTAATCGTGGAAAAATTATACCTAAAAATTTCCACAAGCTCATTTTGGTTGGGATTTTTTTTTGCAGCTATCTTTTTTTACCATACTTAGTTTTATTTGTCAACAAAACAACATCATTCGGCATTTTTTTCGCATCACCTTGGTGCCCCAGTAAATTACTACAACTCCTTAGGATTCTACATTCTATCTACCTTAACATCGACTGCACATATACAAGGTGTTACAGAAACTTAAGGGGACAATTAAAGGGCAGATTCTGCTTTAAAAAATGTAGAAAAAAGTTTATATGAACATGGGCCTGGATATGCTCCGTTTTTATGATACGGGTTGTTTAAACTTTTTTGATTTTGATGCTTTATCGAAAACGTGTTGAGATGTTAAGACAAGTTTAGGTACACGCAAATGTGTCATTAAAGATTACGTTGATACCAGCATTTTATTTAATTTTAAAAGTTAATAAAGTTTCCTGAAAAATTACTAAAAATAAAATTATAAAATTTTTGTAGTTGAAACGGAAAAGTTCAAGAGGAAATTTTTTAAGCGGAAGCCGTAACACCACTGATATATGTGCTTTAAAAACAATTTTTTTATATATACATGTATTCTTTAGCGATTTATTTTCGTGTACCAAAATTTATTCGGGTATCTCAACGGGTTTTTGGTAAAAGTAAAATAAACTGTTCAAGAGGGAATGGTTTAAACACCCCGTATTATAAAAGCAGAACATTTTCGGGCCCATGTTTATATGACATTTTTTTAAATATTTGGAGATGTAGAATATCCGCTATATTTTTCTCTTAACATTTTCTAACATCCTGTATAAACCTTCAAATTAATTTTTAAGAATAACTTCTTTTAATAATATTGTTTCAAATATAGCTAAGGGCCTAGATTATAATAAGGATTTATTATAAATTAGGTTTTTGTTTAATTTAAACATATCTTTACATATTAAGCAAGTACATATAAAAAGTAAATTATATTTAGAATAAATAACTAGCAGTTTAGAAATAAATATATTGCTACGGCATAAAAAATCATTTTTTTACGTATAATACAAAATAATAGATAGACAAATGTGGACGCCTGATATTTTTTTTTATTTACCAGAAATGCATCAGGGTAAATCACCCATTGAAACCGTGGGTTATTATTAGACACTACTAAAAAAATATTATATTTACGTGAAACTGAAAATTATTTAAAAAAAATGACTGTTTCTACGTTACTCGCAATACCCAAATGTATTTTGCTTCAACTAAGTTTATTTGACAATGACGAGTAATTACTTGTATGATATTTTGGGAACAAAAAGCAAAATTAAATGAATATGTACACACGTATTCCATATTTACATGAACATGTGCGTTAATTAAAGTGAACCAGAGAGCGTCCTGACGAAATTGCAATTTCATTCCAGACTTTTTGTTTTGTTGTCATCAGCTAGCGGCCAGCTTTACTTTGTTGTTCAGCTTTGTTATTAAAGTTTTCAGTCTCTCTGTGTTTTGCTAAAATCTTGTTAGGCCTTAGGCGCTCTGCTGCAAGTTTTGCGGAAAATTTCCCTTATGTTAGATGTATCAACTTTGGTTTTGAAAGGTCGATCTCTCTTCTTTGTGCTCATTGGACTTTAAAAAAGGTTTTAGAAAAACTAAATGTATGTATGTTTTACTTCCTTTTTATTTTTTTATGTATCCATAAGTGGTATAGTCGGTACCGTTAGTAAGATGAACTTAAATGAAAAACAAAATATTAAAAATTAAATTTTAAAGAAATTTTGGTTTAAAAATTTAGAAATTTAAGAGTTTTTAGTATTTATAACGTTTTGTCATAAATAATATATTAGTTAATTTGACTGATATATTTATAATATTTAAAAAGACAAAAAGGGTGGTGTGTTATTTGATTTAAAGTTTACCTGAAATTACTTTAGCATCAAGCCTAGCTAACCATGTTTTATTTAAATTTACAGATATTGATGCTATACATGTATCTTTATTTAGTAATATTAAAACACTTTCTTTTATTATACGTATTATTAAACAGTTTTTTTTTTTGCTAAAATACTAGAAACATTCCAGTTTATTATTGTTATTATCAAATATGTGGTGACCGATTTTTGATTTGTGAAATTCTACAAATAACAAAAATAAAAGAAAGTGCTTTTATATTATTAAATAAAGATAAATGTCTAGCATTAATATCTGTTTATTTAAATTATACTTGGTTACCTATGCTTGATACTAAAATAATTTTAGGTAAAATTAAAATCAATTAACACAACATCCTTTTTTGTATTTTTGGTAGTTATAATTATACCAGTTAAACAAACTAGTATGGCATTTATGACAAAACGTTATAAATATTAAAAAATCTTTTGGAATGTTCAAAATGTAGTTTTAATTTATATATTTTTTTATTTAAGTTCGTCTTGACAACGGTGGCCGACTTTCCACAAACCTAGATGAGTTTTTTTAGTTTTTTTTTTTTTTTAATTTTTAAGTTTAAGGCGATCTGCAACTTCATATGGGTCAATGGGACTAAGCACACTCAGTTCGCTATACCCCGGGACCAGGACCGAAGTGGTCTAATTCTTTAGAAACTTTTCAGACGAGTAACCCAAGGAGACCTTATTTAAACATCAATTCGCGACAAAAGTATAGAATATATTTACAATTCAATACTTCACCACTTCGCACCCATCATACTGCGGGACACATATATTAGTATATTACTACGTGACACTTTATTGGGGCTTTTACCATATGGAACACTTTTACTGAGGAAGAAGCCGTTAAACTGTAAAATGCTAAGAATACTTATAGCACCCAGAATAAAGCACAGTATCACTTTACTACGTGACACTATTATATTATATTATATTATATTAGTATATTACTACGTGACACTTTATTGGGGCTTTTACCATATGGAACACTTTTACTGAGAAAGAAGCCGTTAAACTGTAAAATGCTAAGAATACTTATAGCACCAGAATAAAGCACAGTATCACTTTACTACGTGACACATTAAATTATTTATATTATATTAGATATTACTATGAACTTTATTGGGGCTTTACCATATGAACACTTTATAAAGCGTTAAACTGTAAAATGCTATATAGCACCCAGAATAAAGCACAGATCACTTACTACGTGACACTTTATTGGACCACCATAGGAAACTTTTTTTCTGAGGAAGAAGCCGTTAAACTGTAAAATACTAAGAATACTTATAGCAAAAAGAATAAAGCACAGTATCACTTTACTACGTGAACTTTATTGGGGCTTTTACCATATGGAAATTTTTTCTGAGAAGAAGCCGAAACCGTAGAATTTAAAAATACTTATAGCACCCAGTATAAAGCAAAGTATCAACGCCCTTAAATTTATGGTGTACTGCTCTCTAGGGGGAGGGGTTTCCGGTTTTAAAAAATTTTTTTTCCCCCTGACCCCGGGTATGGTTCCGGGGTTTCCCCATTTATACCTTTTTGTTTTTTTTAAATATCTTAATTGTTATTTCCCGGTTTTTTAAAAAAATGGATGGGGCCCATTTGAAAAGATGCCCCCGAAATGACAAATATCGGGGCTTTTTATACATATAATGGTAATCTCGACAAATTGATTTGTTTTTATGCATATTGCAAAAAATTTTGAAATAAAATTTTAATGATAAAAAACTAAATACTTTTTTCCAAAATTTACAATATGCTTTAATATTATCAGGCACTTATTTACTTAGCATAATGACTAGGATTTCTTGCTTTTTTATTTATATAACAAAAAAAAATCTAAAGAAAAAGGGAAAAATATTTATATTTACAGTGAAAAAATTTTCAATTAAGGTGAACTGGAGAGATTTAATGTTTAAAAATTTTTCCCCTTTCAGGCTTCTTTTTTTTTTGTTTAGAATTTGTGCTTGCTTTTTTTTTTTTTCAGTTTTGATTTTTAAAGTTTTTTTCCTTTGTGTTCCCCAACCTTTTAAAAAGTTAGGCCTAATTTGAAAACCCGGGAAGATTTTCCTTTTTTCCAATGTTTTGATATGGTTTTTTAAGGTTAAAAATTTTAAAAAAAAGAAAACTTTTTTTTTTGGGGGTTTTTGACCAAAAATTTTTTGATGTTTTATTTTTTAAAAAAAATCAAAATGCCTTTTTCGCTAATTAAAAAAAAAACAATTTTAAAAAAACCCAAAGAAAATACTAATTTTTTTGGCAATTTTGTTTGTTTAATTTAATTATTTGCAAAGTGTTTTTCGGGGTTTTTAAAGGGGAAAAAAAACAAAAAGACTGTTTTTTATTTTTTTTTGTATAAAAAAAGGGGGAAAAATGGCCCCCTTTAGTCCCCATTGGATGACTTGAAAGGGGCCCGGAAAAATTTCAAAATTCCTTTTTGGGTTATCTTTTTTAAAAATATATACCCAAGTTATTATTTTTTTTTATTTTAAAAATTTTAAATTAAAATTTTTTTTTGTTGTATGTTGATTTTTATTATTCAGTCGAGGCCTTAGTGAAATTAATAAATTTTATGCCACATTTTTAAAAAAATTTTATGTGCGCTTATTAAAAAGCACCGGGGAAACGCCATAAGCCATTAAAAAATTTTTAAAATTACAATTTTATCCAGGCTTCTTGTTTTTGTTGTCATCAACAACCAAGGTTATAATTTTTTTTTAGCTTTTTTTTTATGTATATATAAATATATATATATATATATATAT